>JANAVB010038218.1:3318897-3346397 GCA_029216955.1 Iris pallida
AATCGACTTCTACGAATTGGGTCATGGAGCCCTACATGTTGTCTAAAAGTCTGTTCAAATAGAATTTCTAATATGGTACTGGATCGATCGAAATCGATCTTCAAACATGGGTGATTGGAATGGTTCTCTGTTTCTAATCCGAACAGTTTTTCGGGATTTTTGGCATCGATTTTATATCGATTTTGTTTCGATTTAGTTCGAAACAATTCATTGGTGTCGAAGGCCTATAGGTTGGGTTTCCAAAGCATAATTCGGTTTGGAAAACGACGAAGGGACAAGGAAGAAAACTCACCGGGAAATTGGGGGCTTGGACTATTGCTGCTGTCCTGCTGTCCCTTGTGCGCGCGGCTGTGCCCGGCATCCGGCGTGCCTGGCCGCGCCAGGCCGCTGGTGCACGCGCGTAGGGAGGGTGTCACCTGGGGTCGGCGCTGGTGGAGAGTCGTTAGTGTTTTTACAATTTTTTGTATAACGTATATAAATATATACGATGGAAACGAAGAAAAGAACAGGGCTCGGGTGAACTTCTCGGGTCCGGGTGTTTAGCTGGGAGGGTTCAGCTGGGTTTTCTGTGTAAGCCCGGGCCTGGACTGAGGGGGAAAGGTCCAGGGCCAAGGCCGCTTGTCCTGCTGCTCGATCTCCTAATATACTCGTCGAGTATATTTATACTAAAGGCTCGGTTCAGAACTTCAGGGGCAGGGGAAACTTAGGAGTGGGCCGGGCATTGCATGGGAATTATTTGTAGCCCAGGGTGGCTGCTAGCTGGGCGGGTTTAGGATTTGGGTCGGGCCTGTCGGGCTGGGGAAGCTCAGCTGAGGGGTTTTGCTGTGGGCTCGGTTGGGCCCACTTGTGGGGAGCTGGTTAAAAGCTCGGTCTGTGACATTGGGGAGGCTGATGGTTCAGCTGAAATGGGCTTTTCTCTTATTCTTTTATTCTGTTTTAGCCACTGCTATTATATATATATATCTATATATATATATTTATATATACCACATATATATTTTATATACACACATACATATTCTTATATATATTTATATATATATACACCATATACATATATATATATATATATATATATATATATATTATATTATATATATATATATATATATATATATATATATATATATATACACATACATTTATATGTGTTTATTTATATATATATATTATACACATGTATGTATACAATCATATATGTATTTATATTATCCACGTACACACATATCTTATATTTGCATACATACACAGGTACACCTACATATATATTCATACATAGCGTCTTATTTATAGAAATATATAACATATATATGTATATATATATATAATATCATATCATATATATAATATAATTTAATAAATATAAACCGTTATCATTTAATAACGACAAAGTAATATTAATGATAATAAAAATCCTAATAACTTAAAATAGCCAAAAATCGTTTCTGATGGATACTACTTATCTGGCTAGAAGATCCTACAAATTTTGTAAAACCTTATTTAATAATGATAATACTTATAATCTTCCTATAACAAATATTTAGAAATAATTGTCAATTCCTAAATATGCACGAAAATATTAGCATTTACCAAACATGTCTACAAGGTCGTATTTGGTCCCACTACATGCCTACATGGGCTTGGATTTGACTTGGGCCCAATCTGGACAGGTTCGGTACAACCAGGTTCCCTAAAACTCAATAATATAAATAATAATAATAAGTCTTCGGTAAGGGTTAAGTCGCAACTTGGTCTGTTTTCCTAGTTGGGCCATCACTATGGCTCGGTCTTCCCTATCGGAGCTAATACACTAGCCAAAGCATGCTATGACACTATCCGTGCGACAATTTCTAGTCACCTTGTACTCCCAACTCAACCATGGTTAAAATCATCTGCCGTAATAATTAACTAAATAACTATTTATAAAATCCTAAAATCACTATAATCAAATAAATAAATAAAAAATTCGGGAAGGGAAGCTACAAATCTACCCACCTTAAAAATAATTTCGTCCTCGAAATTCCAATTCATTTCTTAAGATTCAAAGTCTACTATTACCTTAATCTCCTCAAATTTAATTTCTCAAAAATTTTTATGGCTTTCTCTAGTCATTTGGTATTTACGAAATCTCGAGGACTTCTACCCACCTTTGGTTACACTACTCCCTTGAAACATAAGTCGCTAAAATCTTATAATCTTCTAACTAGTGGCTAATAATTCTACCAAAAATATCTAGAACATATGGTACCTATAATCCCTCACATATATAAACAACCTATATTCAATAGTCAAGCAATATATACTATAATTTAAGGATTTCTAATGAATTCTAGACAGCACGATCGATCGTCACTCCGAAATAGAAGGGACGAGAATCAACGGTACGGAAAGCAAGGAAGTATAATCGAGAGCAAATATGGAATTTTCAAGGACGCAGAGAATTTTTAAGAGAATTTTCAAAGCAGAGTGGATTGAGATTTCTAATGGTTTAGTCAGATGCGCAGGCTCGTACCAGTACAGTTACGTAACCGGTACGATATGCTCTGACCTATGGGCCACCACAAAAACTTGTCACGACCCGCACCCGCTTTTCGGACGCGAGAGCGTGAGCAAGCCAGCTTCGTATCAAGCGGACTCCACTCACTCACTCGAGTACGTATAAGCTGTCCAAACATGGTATCATGTCTAATCTAAACTATATCTCAATCCACAGGAATCATATAAACAAGAATGAACAATTATGGGTCATGGTCTGCAGCCCATTAGAATATTGTTCGATTAGACTCTAAGAATGATATGAGTCTATAAAATAAGCAGAAAATTTCATGGTACTGAATATAAAGCACGAGAAGATAATAAAGAAATATCACAAGCAAATACCTGTATCATACATCGCAATCCTCTACCATCCCGCTCTGCTAACTAAATCCATGCAGTCGCTAAACCTGAAGAGATCATCAGGTCCTCAGAGGACTAGCAAGATACATAATATACAAGCCAACATGTAATATAGTACAAACATACAAAGAAGCAAGGAACAATCAAGGATATCCAACTAGACAAAATGAACAAGACACAAGATCTAAACACAAGGATCCTAAGACACTGGCATGCCATACTAGAAATGGCTGGCTATAGACTGCAGTCAAGGCAAGTACTCACAATCTATAGCGTCTCAATCGCAGTCAAGGCAAGTACTCACAACCAAGATGGTAACCAATCCTAGTATAAAAATCCTATAGACCGTAGCCAAGGTAAGTACTCACAATCTATAGAATGCCAAAGTCAAGTCCTACTCATGTCAAGTCAAGTCAAGTCAAGTTATAATCAAGTCGAGGAAATCATGGTGTAGGACTAGATGACTCTATCAAGAAATACATATGAAACCGACACAGTGTAACCAGATAGAATCATAACAGAAAGGAACAAGAATGTGGAGACACTAGAAACATGTAAAGTAAAACTATAACAAGACGAGTGTACTAGACATGGAATAAAGCAATCATGAATGTAAGGAAATAACCGCAGTGAGATGATGAACATGCATATAATTATACTGTACAAGTTGGCAAGGTATATTTGCCTGAGGGTTGCACGAAGAACCAATAATGTATCGTCAATCACAAGTCAGAAAGTCCAAGTCATCACAACTGTCTTCGAAAGCTAAAATAAACATTACCAATGTTCTCAGAATAGTCAAAATTAGCTAGGATTGCCTATCCTTAAGTCTAATTCTGGACACAGGGGCAAAACGATAATTTCGGACAAAAATGATGTCCGCGTTGGACCCGTTTTGCACCGAAAAGCGTGCCGAGTCAATGGTCTCTAAAGTCGTCAAACTACATGTCTACGGATTCGGTTTTTCGATAAACCCAACCGTATGTCCAAAGTTGGATTTCGGCGGGCCGTGCACAAATCATTCGTTGAGTCGGACCGTGGGGCCCGCGAAACAGCAATTTATCAACTGTCTCAGAATCGGACCAAACTTGGCATACAGGAACAGAAAAACGATACGGTCCTGTTGGTGCAAGTTTTGTCTCGATCTGACGAACATGCACGAAGTAATTGGGAAATTTGCACAGGGACCGATATGGGGAATTTCGACGGATACGCATCAAATTCGTCGCGCACACGCGACCAGTTCGAATTCTGTCAAAGCCCCCACACGACCACGAAGCCATTACGCAGCTTTTGATGCCTTCGGTTCGTGACCATGTTGCCCGGTTTGGTGGGACGCACGTCGTATCGAAGGTTTTTATATTTTTGAAAATAATTTTTTGTTAAACTTCGGAATTCGATTTCTCGACGCGTCGTCGATGAAATCGACTTCTGCGAATTAGGTCGTGGAGCCCTACATGTTGTCTAAAAGTCTATTTAAATAAAATTTCTAATATAGTACTGGATCAATCGAAATCGATCTTCAAACATGGGTGATTGGACTGGTTCTCTGTTTCTAATTCGAACAGTTTTTCGGGATTTTTGGCATCGATTTTATATCGATTTCGTTTCGATTTAGTTCGAAACAATTCATTGGTGTCGAAGGCCTATAGGTTGGGTTTCCAACGCATAATTCGGTTTGGAAAACGACGAAGGGACAAGAAAACTCACCGAGAAATTGGGGGCTTGGACTGTTGCTGCTGTCCTGCTGTCCCTTGTGCGCGCGGCTTGTGCGCCGGCCTCCGCGGTGCCTGGCCGCGCCCGGCCGCCGTGCACGCGCTGGGGAGGGTGTCACTGGTTCGGCGCTGGTGAGAGTCGTTAGGGTTTTTATAATTTCTCGTATAAACGTATATATATATATATATATTATATATATATATATATATATATATATAATATATATATATATATATATATATATATACGATGGAACGAAGAAAAGAACAGGGCTCGGGAACTTCTCGGGTCCGGTGTTTAGCTGGGAGGGTTCAGCTGGGTTTTCTGTGTAGCCCGGGCCTGGGCTGAGGGGGAAAGGTCCAGGGCCAAGGCCGCTTGGCCTGCTGCCCGATCTCCTAAATACTCGTTGAGTATATTTATACTACAGGCTCGGTTCAGAACTTCAGGGGTGGGGGAAACTTAGGAGTGGGCCGGGCATTACATGGGAATTATTTTGCAACCAGGGTGGACTGCTACTGGGCGGTTTAGGATTTGGGTCGGGCCTGTCGGCTGGGGAAGCTCAGCTGAGGGGTTTTGTTGTGGGCTCGGTTGGGACCACTTGTGTGAGCTGGTTAAAAGCTCGGTCTGTGACATTGGGGAGGCTGATGGTGTCAGCTGAAATGGGCTTTCTCTTATTCTTTTATTCTGTTTTAGCCACTGCTATGCATATATATATATATATATATATATATATATATATATTATATATATATTATATTATATATGCATATTTATATATACCACACACATATATATATATATATATATATAATTTATACACACATACATATTCTTATATATATTTATATATATATCACACATATACATATACATTATATATATTATATATATCACATACATTTTATGTGTTATTTATATATATTATACACATGTATGTATACATCATATATGTATTTATATATACACGTACACACATATCTTTATTATTTGCATACAACACAGGTACACCTACATATATATTCATACATAGCGTCTTATTTATAAAATATATACACACACACACACACACACATATATATATATATATATATAGATATAATATATATATATATATATATAATATATATATCTATAATATATATATATAATAATTTATAAATATAAACCGTTATCATTTAATAACACAAGTAATATTAATGATAATAAAAATCCTAATAACAATTAAAATAGCCAAAATCGTTTCTGATGGATACTACTTATCTGGCTCCAGAAGATCCTACAAATTTTGTAAAACCTTATTTAATAATGATAATACTTATAATCTTCCTATAACAAATATTTAGAAAATAATTGTCAATTTCCTAAAATATGCACGAAAATATTAGCATTTACCAAACATGTCTACAAGGTCGTATTTGGTCCCACTACATGCCTACATGGCTTGGATTTGACTTGGGCCCAATCTGGACAGGTTCGGTACAACCAGGTTCCCTAAAACTCAATAATATAAATAATAAATAAATAAGTCTTCGGTAAGGGTTAAGTCGCAACTTGGCCTGGTTTTCCTAGTTGGGCCATCACTATGGCTCGGTCTTCCCTACCAGAGCTAATACACTAGCCAAAGCACGCCATGGCACTATCCGTGCGACAATTTCTAGTCACCTTGTACTCCAAAACTCAACCATGGTTAAAATCATCTGCCATAATAATTAACTAAATAACTATTTATAAAATCCTAAAATCACTATAAATCAAATAAATAAATAAAAAAATCGGGAAGGGAAGCTACAGCACGAAAGGATAACAGACGTAATAATGATACCTGAACCCTACAAGAATCGTAAATCCTCCGTCATCCAGAACTACTAGCTAACTCCATGCAATCGCTAAACTTGAAGAGATCATCAGGTCCTCAGAGGACATAGCAAGATACATAATATACATACCTATCTAACAGTTTTATCAAGCGCAAAGAGGATAAACAAGAAAACAGAACCCAACAAATGACCACGAACACGAACACAACACTAGAACAACTACGCGTAAATAACTGCCGGATGAACGATACACGAGATCATGGAAGAACCAAACCCTCATCCCGAGTATGGACTCACGGGTTTGAACTAAGCACTAACCCTCGTCCGAGTGTGGACTCTCTAGTTAGCTCACGGCAAGACACCCCATCCCGTGTATGGACACTCTGGTGTAATTGGTCAACCCTCCCGAGTGTGGACTCTCTGGTGCCAATGATCACGACAAACACCCTCGTCCCGAGTGTGGACTCTCCGGTGCACCAAAAAAACCCTTGTCCCGAGTATGGACTCTCTGGTTGTGTAAAACGATAATCAGGGCTATGACAGTTCACTACACGTACTCGTTCTATGACACGACTCAAGCAAGGTACTGGTGAGAAACTCCAAATGTGAAACACAAGGCCAACATGAACACGGCTATATGCAATAAACAACTCCACAAAAATTAACACAAAAAAGCACATGTCCATAAATAATCAAAAGCTGGAAAACTGAAATGAAATGCATGTAAATAAAACTGTAGAGAAAGGCAAGGTATACTTGTCTGGAGGTTGCACGCAGATCCAACAGTGTAGTCAACTGCTAAGCCATAAAGTCCAAATCATCACAACTGTATTCGAAAGTTGAAACAACATTACAAATGTTCAGAATAGTCAATTAGCTAGAATTGCCTGTCCTTAAGTCCAATTCTGGATACAAGGCAAAACGGTAATTTCGGGAAAAACGGTGTCCGCCGTTGGACCCCTTTGCACCAAAAAGTGCCAGATCAATGGTCTCTAAAGTCATCAAACTATATGTCTACGGATTTATTTTAATGATACGAACCCAATGGTATGTCCAGTTTTGGATTCCGATGGGTCGTGCACAAATTACCCGTTGAATTGGATCGTGGGGCCCACGAAACTGCGATCTAATCAACTGTCTCATAATTGGACCAAACTTGGCATACAGGACCAGAAAAATGATACGGTCCTGTTGGCCAAGTTTCATTTCGATCTGACATATGTGCACAAAGTAATTAGGAAATTTGCACAGAGTCGATATGGTGAATTTTGACGGATACACACCAAATTCGTCGCGCACACGCACCAACCATTTGAATTCTATCAAAGCCCACACGTCCACGAAGCCGATACGCACCTTTCGATGCTTTCGGTTTGCGATCACGTCGCCCGAATTGGCGGACGCACGTCGTATCGAGGGAATTTTTAGTTTTAAAATATTTTCGGTCAACTTCGGGATTCGATTTCTCGACACGTAGTCGATGATTTCCAGATCCACAAAAAGGGTCGTGAAGTCCTATATGTCGTCTAAAATTGTGTTCAAGTACAATTTCTAAACTGTTACAAGATCGATCGAAATCGATCCCGAACATGGGTGGGTGGACTGTCATATGTCCTCTTTTGAACAGGGTTTTCTATGATGTTTGTGCTGATTTCTCGTCGAATACAAATAAGTTCAATAAGGACTAATTCACAGGGATCTGAGATGGTTATATAGGCCTTCAAAACCAATTTACGGTTCGCGATACGATCAAGTATGCATGGAGAAAAATGGTGAGGAAGTCAGTACCTGTGTTCGGGTTGCTGCTGTCACGTTTGCTGTTGTATGCATACGTGCGGCCAGCGTTTGGCCGACCCTGGGGCGGCGCTCCGGCGTCATCCGGCGTCCTGTGCGGCTGCGCAGGAGTCAGGGGAGGTCGCACGGAGGCGGGCTGTTTGCATTAGGGTTTCCTCTCTCGATCTTATATATATACCTGTATATATCGAGCCGAACAGAGGGTGGACGTTCGGTTATGTGTTGAGTTCTGTTGTGGGGTCTGTGGGCCTTTGCCTGTGGGCTGAGGACTTTGGCTGGGTTTTGCATTGTTTCCCTTTTTTGTTTTCTTTTTCCTTTTTCTTTTTCTATTTTATTTAGCCTAATATATATATATATATATATATATATATATATATATATTATATATATATATATACACACACACATATACATATACATCTACGATATATATTTATAATACACATATATATATCTTATACCCACACACTATATATATGTATATACATACACATATACCCTATATATATATATATATATAATATATATTATATATATATATATATATATATATATATATATATATATATATATATATATATATATATATACACATATATAAATTCCTATATATATCACAAACATATAACAAAATATATCTATATACGCAAATATATATCTATATATATACATATTATTCACACACACATAACCAAATAATAATAATATTTAATAATAACCTCAATAATATATAATGATAATACCCTAATACTGAAATTAAACCATATATATATTGCAGTGAACTTATCAACCACCCCATTTATTTGGCTCCAGAATTCGTACAATATTCTATACACTATTTAATATTAATATACCTATTCTATCCATAACAAAATTTAGAAATTAATTTCCAATTCCTAAATATATACTATTTGCATTTACCAAACCTGTCTACAAGGCCGTATTTGGTCCCATTACATGCCTACATGGACTTGGATTTGACTTGGGCCCAATCTGGATAGGTTCGGTACAACCGGGTTCCCTAAACTTCAATAATATAATTAAATAATAAATAAAATCTTCGGTGCGGGTTACGTCGCAACTTGGCCTGGTTTTCCTAGTTAGGATACTCATAAGACTTTGTATTCCCCTACCATGGCTAAACACTAGTCAAGTACGCTACTGTACTATCCGTGCCATGATTCCTAGCCGTCTTGTACTTCAAAACGCAACCAAGGCTAAAGTCATCCACCGTAATAATTATCTAACTAATTATTTATAAAAACAAATTTTAGAAAAAAGTCACCATTAAATCAGATAAATGAATAAATAAATATTTCAAAAAATATTTCCGGGAAGGGAAGCTACATTCATGACCATGCTTTCCAACTTTCTATCGAGACTCCCAAGTACGGGACCGATCTCGCGTGCTTGCTTATCGAGACTTATCGAGACTCCCAAGTAGCGGGACCGATCTCGTGTGCTTTCTTATCGAGACTTATCGAGACTCCCAAGTAGCGGGACCGATCTCGTGAACGAGACTTATCGAGACTCCCAAGTAGCGGACCGATCTCGGCGACAACCAGTCGCGTGGACTTCCTTTATCCGTGGCATACTTTTCACTAAACCCACCATGGCTCGTGCCTTAGACAGACCTTGTTCTCTAGGCGACGCTATCACTCAAGTCATATACTTTATATAACGAGCCTTGTTCTCGTGGAACTATGTGACTTGGCAACCGCAGAAAACAGGGATAGTGCTTGCTATGACTTCTATAGCCCAGCACAACTTTCGTCTAACTTATTCGGGCAACGACTCGACGAGCAAAGGCTATGCCAAGCTTTGTATCGAGAGAACGTGCCGTGCACGCGCTCGACTTGATCAACCAAGCCCTTTGGGTGCCTAGACTTAAGCCACAAGCCGTGCAACACGAATTAAACCATGGGACAGACAAAGCCTATGCCAAGTCTTGGACGACGGGACCGTGCATGCTTATCAAGCATTCATGTGGGCGACGCCTATGACTTAGGCTAATTCGAGCGCTGTGGCAACTTAGCAACTTAGGCCAACTTCCTTCTCCCAAGCCACGAGACGAAGGATCGAGTGTCATGTTAAAAGCATGCTGAGCAAACTCCTAACTTGTGCAAGTTAAAAACATGTGATTTATTATGTGAAGGCTAAGATGAGGCAAGTTCACCGAAACTACCCCACCTGAGCGAGGAGTGGCCTCGACCAAGCGAGTCTTCGAACAGCTGTTGCAAGGCTAAGTCCGAACGCCGTTGGCATTTCGATTCCTCCGATTGACTGAGCGGGACGGGGCACTACATCATACACCACTCAGAAAAAGTTTCATCCTCGAAACTAACTAAGTACTTACTTTTAGACCACTTTGATCTAAGGACTCTCGTACACACTCCGCCTATGCGTTTCCACAATCCGAGCCACGCTCGTACTACTATCAATCTTTCCTTTAACACGATTTCAAATCCTCGATACTTTTTCATTTCTTAAGTCTTACTTGAATTCAACGTATCACTTAATTGGATCATGCACGTATTCCAGGCGTCCCTAAAATACATGTATTTCAGCCAAGCCTCATGATAGAGAATCCGTCATTCTCACTCGAGTCGTATCGTGCATATATTCAGGCGTCCCTAAGATATATACATGTCAGCCGAATCTCGTGAGGGGTATTCCTATATTCTTGATTTACTCTATCCATCCATACTAATCCTCAAGATCAATCTTTCGAATGCTAACTCTTGAAACGGGACGTCTCGCCTAACCGTTAGGCCATTTCTCAGGGCTAAGTCAATGTCAGGATTGGAATCATAGTTCCCCAACAATAATGCCAACACTGACCCCAATCCTAGGGTATAACCAAGTTGATAGTACGGATTTTCTACCCAAGCTCGCGCCACTCAGATTTTTAAACATCGAGCATGATCACCTAATTTGCATTAAGGCATTCGTTGCGTAGATTCGAATCTGTTCAAATCACCAATTTGTATAGTCTATTCCTTCCAACATATCGACATAATTCACATATCCATTCTAACCAATTCATGTATTTGATCATGAGGTCGTCTAGCACAACAATTTGTCATGCCCTAATCTCACGCAAGTTCGAATATCTACGTTGGACATGAATCACCATGCCACGTTTTCGTAGGATAATCGTCCTTATTAGAGCATAACTCTTGCTTGAGTCTAGACTAATTCATTCTCGATACGCGGATTGGACTTACTCAATCCTCAAGTTCAATCGTCAAGCACACTAAGTCATTTTCGAGTCCACCTTCGCGTCAAACCACAAGTCGAAGCAATCAAATTGCCACGCCATACAAGTTCGATCGCCCCCGCTGTATGAATCACCATACCAGCACTCACGCAGAGTGATCACCCTAATCCGATGTGACGTATGTGCGAGGTTGCACTCGCATAAGAAAATAATCAATATTATGGTTATTGTCGAAGCAATCCAAATATTTCATTTTCATCCAAGCCAAGATCTCAGTTCAATAGTCCGTTCGTTATTCGTTCAACTAGAAAATACTTGAGCTAAGTCTATCTTTTCCTCGACATATTTCAACATCCCGAGTATAGCATCCATCGAACAATAAAATTTTACACGATCATCGTTCCTTGAATCGGAGTACCCTTGAGTTATCACACATCGATCTTTGATACGCCTCAATACCATCGATGATGTATGTAACCTGACGATCTTTCTTTGCAACGAACTTCGAGTCATGCAACTGATGCTATTGTCCGAATTGGATATACCACCATTCCATTCGACCAAATCCGAAATCATAAGTGCGATCCACTAAGTTTCCTCGATCAAGACATTCGTTTTTATTCATCGTTCTGAATCCTGATTCAATATCGTGTTCTAACTCGCGTTGTTCCTTCACAAGTTATCCGAACGACATCTCGTTCGGGGCATTCGAAGTCACGACCAACTAAGCGTGACGCGTTCTAAGGCTTTGTGATCGCATCGCCTCGCGACATACTCGTTGTTAATCTAATCCTCAATTTTGCTCGAATGACTTCCGAGACGGACCATACACCACTCAGGATTTGAGCCATCCGATTTAGTCCACAATCACATTCACATTATTCGCTAATACATCTTTCAGATTCGTTCAACGAAACTCTAGCGTAATCGCTCACGTCGTCTCGATGTACTAAGTCGTTCGTACTATTCCTCAAAATCTAAACTAATTTTTCGTGTACGCATAAGCGTTAGTTCGATAGAGTTTCTATCGATATACACTCTAAGTGTATTTCGTTTCGACCGAGTGATACTTGATATCGCTCGTAATTTGTTTGCACCATAAAGTCTAGGTACGCGACAAACGACACTTAGCCAAAAGGCTGTGTGCATAGCTATCCCGTACGGACTATACTCTTGATTTTGTACGCACATTTGCTAATTAATGTCGACGTAGGACTAATTAGGCTCGCACGTGACTTTCTAACTTTAGTATGTGTTTTCTATCAACTCAAGTTTGATACCGTTCGGCACAAAGGCCATCGCCTATGAATGCGTTCAATTGAACACTTGTACGAGCTTTTGAAAATATCTAGACTTATTGTATGGACGTGCCGTGGGACATTTGAGAGAGAGCGCACACTTCTTTTTCCATGAACGAGCTTTCAAAATTGAGAGATTCAACTTGAAGTCTAAGGACGTAAAGCCGTGCTCTGATACCATTATGTCACGCCTCGCTCCCGTCGTCCTCGCTAAGGCGTGATGCCGTACGAGCCTAGATTGCGCTCGTGTAAGGCAGTTTCATAACGGTCGATTACAGTGGCTGCGACGGGATCGTCGCACAGAAGTCCCAAGCAGAAACATTGAACATGCAGCAAAAATTTAGAGGCAAAACACAAGTTATTCAAAAGTGCCTTTATCGATATTGAACAATATGATTACAATGGGGCACAAGACCAAATTACAAGTCTCTCAAGCTCACTTTTCTCTCAATTTTATAAGTCACTCTGCTCTCTCTTATCTTTCGATACAATGCTTGCGCCAGCGGATGCTTCGGAAGGCAATGTCCATACATTATGTCCTGTATAAGTCTTGACTCCACGCACCCGCACGCTTCGAATCGCCAAGGAACTCCGTGCCTCGACGCATCCAAGCGAGCTCCGTGCCACGAGCTGTAACTCCTCTTCTCGAATTTCTGAATTTTTATATTTTTATATTATTTTTATTATTGTGTTTTAAGGTAATCCTCGTCGTGACTTTGTGAATAATATTTTATGATTCTTTCTTTATCAAACATTAGTTTTAAATTAAATATTATGAGGGTGCTATTTTATTTAAATTAAAAATACTTTATTGAATAATATTATTAAAGTTTTGTTATGAATTTCAAAAAATAGTTGGTTATTAATTTTGGGACTCTCTAAATATAGGCTTCAAAAGAGATTTTGGAAAAGAAAAACATGAATATTTCCTTTAGTGAAAAGATTCGTTAAAAGTATTTTAATTAGAATTTGATAATAAAAATATGTTTTAAATTATTTTGATAGATAATTATTAATTTAAAGTTATTATGTTGATCGCTATTTTGACTTGGATTTGAATTCAGATGATTTAAATTATTTGTTTTACTAATAGATTAATTTTTTTTAAACAAATATTCTAACTTATATTTAAATAAATATCTAAACTGATCCTGATTCCCTTTCAATCTAGTTTTGATAGAATTTTTGCCAGCCAACCCTTATCTGTTCGTGTATTAAGTAATATATATTAATCCTAATCTAGAACCCACAAATAAATAAAAATATAGATATATAAGCATAACAAATAACAAGTATTCAAATAGATAAGAATAACTAGATTATTGGAAGGAATAGATAAGTGATGTTTTTTTAAAAAAACCAATATCCTCTCTCTCCATAGATTTCTTTAAACCCATCTCCCTCGCCAAGCTCTCGACCTTGTTGCTGTCGAATTTTTGATCTACTCCTAAATTATCCCACCGTTGTACTGGTGCAAGCCAGGCCGACTGCGCACGTCGGAGTTCTCCTTACCATTGTGCCGCCCTTCGTCAGTCTCCTCCATGCCGTCTTTTCATTTGTCCCCAACCCAATGTAACCGCACCTCTGCGAGCCCCACAGACGCCACGGACCTCCGTGCAGCCGTGATCCCACTCGTCTGGCGCCTCGTCGATCCCGCTGAAGCCGCTGCTTCCTCGCTCCCCTGTACCGTAGTCGGCGTGCATGACCTGTTGTTCCGGAAAGCTTCGTGACCCTCGGGCATCTACTTCTTTCGAGTGTAGTACTGCAACCCGGAGCCCAGTTCTCCAGTAGGTGCCTCAACACTCCTTGGAAAACCCAGCCTCTCCTTGATCCGTGGAGCAACCACCATAAACTGCTTTTTCTTTCTTTGGATCTCGGTACGAGGCTTTTTGTTATGGAAGACCATTGGCCGAGGAGGCTTGAATTTCACTATGTCGTCAAGGAAATAATAGCAACAGAAGAAGAGTAGAGGCCATGTGGTAGTAGAAGAAGAAGCAGCCAATTCGCCTCTGTGACCTCGTAAGCTCCTCCTCCATAAATCCTGGCTGGCCGTCGAGCTTCCCAGCTCGATTTTTGGTGAGCACACACTCACACTTTTCTGTAATCTCTCTCTCCCTGTTCCTTGTTTTATTACCCCTCTTTTACTTTGTTCTTTTCAAGAATAACAGAGATGCTATATTTTTCTTTTGGGTTCTTTTGTTTGTTTAACTATTAGTTATTATATTTTGAATATTGTGACCAATATAGGTTGGGCTAATAAGCCATTAAAGGTTTTAATTAAAATATTTTGGATTTCATCAATAAGAAAATTTCATATACATGTGACTATGTATATTTAGAACTTATATAAAGAATTAGTCTATAATAAATATTGTGGGCCTAATATGTATCTCTACATAAATTATTTGGACTTTTGTGGATGACCAGATCTCATAGGAATGCTTGGATTTCTTTTAAATAATATATTATTTAGCAATTAAATTAGCTTTGAGTTTTATATAAGAATATTTACCTAAGAATGATTTAGAAATTACATGAGGCCTTGGGCCTATTATATATAACCATTTGGACTATATTTATATTGGGCCTTTACCTATTGGGCTTCTTATGTAAACACTTATATATAAATGGTTTTCAAATAATAGTTTATATTAATATTTCTTATAAGTACTTTTAACATAGAAATTTATATAAGGTAGTTTCAATAGATTTTTATAACATCTATAGAATATATTTGGATAGGCTTTATTAGTTTGGACTTTATTATTGTTAAAGATTTTATTTAATAGTTTTACGAAATAAGTATGTTTCTTAAAGAGGTTTTCTAAATAGTTATATAATTCTCTAAATAAAAACTTCTCTTCCTAACTTTGCCTTTTTCGATTAAATCATTAAACCGTAACTAATCGTATCCCTATTTCTCTTTGCGAATTCGAACTCCTTCACATCAACCCTAGCTAAGTGGACTATCCTGGACCCAACGGGACTATCAGTTTCACCAGCAATGACCTCAGGCGAGTACAGTTTATTGTTTGTTTCCGATATTGATGATTACTGTATTTCACTGTTGGTCATTCATTATGTGGTTTTTGTCATCTTTTATATCTTGTCATATTTTGTGGAGTAGGGATGAGAAGTACCAAAGATGTGTGATCCGACCGTAGACATTGTTTATTTTCTGCAAGTAGACCTCGTAGGCATTTTTTTAATTTGTGCAAGTAGACCTCGTAGACATTATTTAATTTCTGTAAGTAGACATTGTTTATTTTCATGCAAGTAGACATCGTAGACCTCGCAGTGTAGTGTCCCAGACCGATCACATATCAAAGGTACTTCAAACAGTTGGGAAGGTATTTTTGGTTTATTTATTTACCGTAGAATTTTGTCGTTTCTCACATATTTTTTTGCTTATTTTTAAAACATATAATTGATGTCTAACCTCTGCTTTATAGTCGTTTTCATATATTGGAACTGCATTTAGTGAATTATACTCGTTCTATTCCTGACTGGACACCAACATTTTTCAGGTTAGCTGTGGCTTTACTTAGCATTGGGAGATACGAGTGTACTTGCAGACCAAAACCTAGAAATTAGGTAGATGCGATATCATTTTCATTAATTGTAAGAACCTTGTATTTTCTTTAATTATAAATGATGTAAATGTTGTAAACAATTTAGAAATATGAATGAGCAAAAAATGTTATTTATGTGATTATGAGCATCATGGTCGTGACAGTGTCTACCGCCGACTCTGCGGCGTAGGCTGGCTTGGACACGTCTAGTATCCGAAAAGCGCATGCGGGTAGTGACTAGTTTTTGTGGTGGCCCATGCAGGTCAGTTTTTGCAAATTGTGCGAACTCGTGGTAGTAGCATATTAGTCGTACTATTGCAGCCTGCGACTAGGAAATGCTCATTCACAACTAGGAGTAAGTCAATTTTAGAGAATGGTTAGGACTAGGAGTCCCTAGTTTAATTTGACAGTTGGGCAGTTAAGGTTGCTACATAGGCCTCATCGAATCCTAAATTCTATTAGATGATTTTCATAGAAGGATGCACTATTGTATTCTGATTCGATAGTATTTCTAAAGTAGGTAGATTTGTAACCCCTCTTCCGAAAGTTTGGAAAATATCTTTTATTTATTTGTTTGAATTAAAATACGATTCTTAGAATTTTATAAATATTTATTATAGAAGGCCTTAGTCATGGTTAAGTTTCGGAGTGCAAGATAACCAAGAATTTTGGCACTGAGAGTGTGGTCGAGTGCTTTGACTAGTGTTCTAGCCATGGTAGAGAAGACCGAGTCATAGGTGTGCACTAACTAGGAAAACAGGCCAAATCATGACATAACCCTAGGAATAATTTAATTACTTATTATTAAGATTATTGATTTTTAGAAGACCTGGTTGTTCCAAACTAGCTCGAACCCAACCCAAGTCCTGGTGGTCATGTAGAGCGACCAACGTCGTCCATGTAGATATATAGATGTGTATATATTGGTATTCCATTTCTAGTATTGTGAATAATTTCTATAAATTATATATTGAATATAATATATGTATTATTGATATTTAAATTTACAATTTTCTTGGAAATAGGATAACCTTCTCTTAGAATGATATTTTGGAATTTTGGGATTTACTTAGGCTATATATACTTGTGTATAAATTTATTCATAATAGGTAGACATAGTGCTTTATACATATTTTTCCTCTATTTTGAATATTAGAGAAATATAAATTTAAGTTTATATTTCTTTTGCCTTCGGTCATTTTCTCCTAATCATGATCATTTGTACAACTTTATCTTATGACTTTTCTAAACAACGCCATATCATAAGTTCGTATCACTTATATTCTTTTCCTTGGACGAAATTATTCTTTTAAATAACTTCTCACTCAATTATCTATTAATCTCGAGTTAAGTTTTTGGATTCAAAAGTTTCCTCTCAATCGTTGAATGTTGAATATCCGTGAAATAAGGATTATAAGATTTTTTTATACTTATTTTGACTTCGATCATTATCCTTCCTAACCAATTGTTTTTCCTTTCAAGAAGCTGATCTTATACTTGAAGAACAGATACTTGCACTTTTTCTATCTTTATCAACTTGTATGATATTTTAAACTCCTTGAAATTCCTGGGGATATAGTTGGAATAATTTTAATGACTTGCGATGACAAGACAGCAGCGCACTATCATCACTTATTTGAATTATCGAGACTGCGAGTTCACTGCAGCCAGCAGCACACTAGCGTGGCATAACCCCTAAGTTGAAATAATTTCAAGTAAGCGTAGGTGATCAACATTATTAAAATTATGTCTTGGTCGTCTTGTTTCATCCTTGAGTTGTTTTGTCAAGATTAGATAGAGTTGATAGGGTATTCGTTACCGCAACATAGCTTGAGTTGTGGAACCAAGGATTTAATGCAGCTAGTTGTACACTGGCAAGGCATAAATTCTACGTAAAAATGACTTCGATTATGTTTACGAGTTTCGAATACCACAGAGACTACGTCTTATTGGCATATAACTATTAAGTTTTCAAATTGATTTGTGCTTATTCCTAGTCACAATCTTCTTAATAAACAGGTAATTCTCCCTTCCTTCCTTATCCTTCTATTTTTCAGATTGTCATCTTTTAATGTAATTTCGACTGGATTCCTAAACTTATCTAGATTTTGATTCTAAACTCGTACCTAAATAATTATGAATAAATATTTTAAGCATATCGAAACGATTTTGGATTTGATCACCCTTCGATCATGACTAGACTCCTTTTATTATATTTTGATCGAGTCAATTTGTATCCTTCCTAGGTTTGATTCTATAATCATGCCTAAACAGTTTTGCTTAACTAATTGATCGTTCCTAAACAAATTTGATCTTGACTAAGCTCTCTTGACTATAATCATAATCGTGCATATATTTCAAATCAATTATTGCTAATGTTATATTTTGCATTTCATTTTGATCATGACTATTTTGACCTTGTTTATGCTCGTGCCAACTCTCTAATTTTATCATGCATGGATGATTTGCATGATTAACCTTGATCATGATTATATCTTAACTTATATCTATGGGACTATAGCCTTGTTTAGATTGCATCTAGAACCTTGATCATTCTTTATGAACACAGGTCGTAACTAGACCATGTGGACCGTAATGGGATCATGCCAAAACATTTTAATTTAAATCATCCTTAAACATTAGGTTGTCAACTAGACCATTTGACCGAATATTGATTGTGCCAAATCATACTCTCCTTTGTCTATTATCTTTATCATTTTGATCATATCCATGATTACGCGTGACTAATTAGATTATGAATCATATCACTCCCTTGAATATACCATTTGTCGTTTATTCATATCAATTAAAAATTTGGTTTCTTGATTATTCTTCATAGTCGTGCCTAATCGTGTCCTTTAAAATTTCTAGGTTGAATCATTCTAAGGTGGGTAGGTCGTAAGACCACTCTCCGTTTACTTACATTTTCCATTTAGCTTATTTTAGTTTGATTATTTTTCCAAATCGGGAAATAATTTTTATTATATTTCTATTTTTAGATATTTTAATATATATATATATATATATATATATATATATATATATATATATATATATATTCTAATCCTATTATAGATGTTTTTTTAAATAAAATGAGTTTTGCCAATATTATCTTTATAATATATTTAAAAAAATGACAGAGATCGACTTTTAAGAATTATTATTAAATACTTTTTATGATTTTAATTTATAAACATATTTTGGATGAAATTAAATATTACGTTATATTCGTATCGTAACAGATTATTAGATGAAGTCCTACTAAATTTTGTTTAGAGCTATGCAAATGAATTTTTTTTGAAGTTAATTGATAACTCTTAGTATCCAATTAAGGTTATTTATCAAATATTTTTTGATTAAAAGTATTTTTAAACGTTATTAATAAGATCTACAATTATCTTTTTATTATGAATTATTCTTGATTTAGTGGGATTAATATTTATTTTAAATCTTTGAAAGATTTGAGCAACCAAGTCTATCTATCCTGGTAGTCCTTAAATTTGAGGACGAATTTATTTCTAAGGTGGGTAGATTTGTAACTCCTCTTCCCTAATTTTTGAATTTTTATATTTTTATATTATTTTTATTATTGTGTTTTAAGGTAATCCTCGTCGTGACTTTGTGAATAATATTTTATGATTCTTTCTTTATCAAACATTAGTTTTAAATTAAATATTATGAGTGTGCTATTTTATTTAAATTAAAAATACTTTATTGAATAATATTATTAAAGTTTTGTTATGAATTTCAAAAAATAGTTGGTTATTAATTTTGGGACTCTCTAAATATAGGCTTCAAAAGAGATTTTGGAAAAGAAAAACATGAATATTTTCCTTTAGTGAAAAGATTCGTTAAAAGTATTTTAATTAGAATTTTAATAATAAAAATATGTTTTAAATTATTTTGATAGATAATTATTAATTTAAAGTTATTATGTTGATCGCTATTTTGACTTGGATTTGAATTCGGATGATTTAAATTATTTGTTTTAATAATAGATTAAATATTTTTAAACAAATATTCTAACTTATATTTAATAAATATCTAAACTGATCCTGATTCCCTTTCAGTCTAGTTTTGATAGAATTTTAGCCAGCCACTCTTATCTGTACGTGTATAATGTAATATATATTAATCCTAATCTAGAACCCACAAATAAATAAAAAGATATAGATATAGAAGCATAACAAATAAAAAGTATTCAAATAGATAAGAATAACTAGATTATTGGTAGGAATAGATAAGTGATGTTTTTTAAACAAAACCAATATCCTCCCTCTCCATAGATTTCTTTAAACCCATCTCCCTTTGATATTATGAGAAAAGACGGAAAAGTCAATAGCAATAAATAAACAAAATACCTTCCCAACTGTTAGAAGTACCTTTGATATGTGATCAGTCTGGGACACTACACCGCAAGGTCTACGAGGTCTACTTGCACGAAATAAACAATGTCTACGAGGTCTACTTGCAGAAATTAAACAATGTCTACAAGGTCTACTTGCAGAAAATAAACAATGTCTACAAGGTCTACTTGCATGAAAATAAACAATGTCTATGGTCGGATCACACATCATTGGTACTTCTTATATCCCGACACAACAATTTATAATAGAATATAAAATCACATAACCAATGGCCAATCAATGAAATATAGTGAAAATTAATATTGAAAACAGACAATAAACTGTACTCGCCTGTGGTCCTTTGCTGGTGAAACCGATAGTCCCGTTGAGTCCAGAATAGCCCGATTGGCTAGGGTCGTTATGAAGGAGTTCGAGTTTGCAAGAAAATGGGAATAATGATTAGCCATGATTAATGATTGATCTATGAAGGAATTTGATATAAGAAAAATTACTCCTTTAAATCCTAATATATATCTTCAAGAAAACTATTTATTTATGAACTATTTAGAAATCATATAGGATTTGAAAACTAAATGTATTTTATTTAGTCAAACTATATACGTTTATGGTAGTAAGGAGTTTAGAAAAATATTTTCAAAACTAATTAGAATTATATTTAAAAATATCCCCTCTCTTTTTTTTCGCGAAGTATTCCTTTATAATCCTTTTATAAAACTCGTTGAATAGGAACCATGAGCAATACATATATAACTTAGAAAAAACTATCCAAGGAAAACCCAAAACTATGAAAGCCCATTTAAAATCTACTTATAAAAAATTTATTATATATATATATATATATATATATATATATATATATATATATATATATATATATATATATATATATATAAGGCCACAATAATTTCCCCAAAACTATATATACTTCTCAAATAATAAATTTGGAACTTATTTAACATATATCTTAAAATAACTATAATAATACTAGTGGTGGAATAAAAATACTCAAACCCAAAAATAATAGGCCCAAAAGAATTTAAATCTAATAAAATCCTTTATGGCCTAAGGCCCAACAATAAAGCCCGGATCCATATTTAATTAAATGAATCAACCCAAAAATACATATATAGGCTTAAAGCCCAAAACAATTCCAATTATTTATAATAGGAATAAGTAAGGCCGTAAATATTAAAACCCATATTGAGTATAAAGCTAGCCCGTAATTTAATAGAGTCCTTAAACAAAATAGAGTCCATAAGTTCACATCATGGTCTATATATAAAACTAAAATAATATTGCCCATTAGATTTATCAAAACATGGCCTAATATCATTTATAAAATTTAACCCAACAGCTCACTACTGTGTTTCTCCATAAATTACAAAAAAAATAATAATAAATAAAAAACAAATAAAAACAAAATCAGCAAAGGGAATGAGGAAGAGAGAAAGAAGAAATGGGGGACAAGGAGATAGGCTCATAGTGGTCGAGTCAGCGGGGCACGTCATGGCGGACGGAGCATGGTTCGTTCTCCTGCGTCAGGGGCGACCGACGCAGGGCTCGGCGACGAGCATATCTGCTCGTGGAGGCATCAGGAAGCGCGCGAGAGGGGGAGACTGGTCTATACGGCGGAGCGAGTGCGCGTCAGGACAGAGGTCACCGAGGGGCGAGGACTCCGGCGCCTGGGCGGTGCTGGATGTGGTCGATGGCTCACCCGTGGCGGCGGCGCACTAGTGTTCGCTGGAATCAGGTGGTGGCGGCTAGTGCGGGAGGAGAACGGAAAGTCATCGAGGCGCGACGGAGTAGACGCTAGCGATCGGCGCTCACGGGATGGCGTTCAACGAGATCGGGTTCTGGCGCGGTGGGTTCACACAGATCCGGCCGGCGGTAAGAGGTCCGGCGCTGGAGGTTCACCAAACGGCGGAGGGATCCGTGGTGTAGTGTTCGTCGATCAAGGCCACGGTGCTGGCGGCACGGGTCTCCGCAGCGGGTGTGCTAGTAGGTGAGGACCGAGAAGAGTAGGCGGAGGCTGGGGCTTCGATGGAGACCCTGAAGTCTGGAGGCGCGGCATTGAGGGGTGAGGCTGCTCGCGGAGGCTCGACGGTCATGGGGGATGGCGGCCGTCACGGTTGGATCGACGAAGGTTTGGGTATTTGTTTTGTCTTGTCGTCTCTGGTGTCCTGTGTCCGAGTGTTGGACACAAAGGATATGTATCGTGGTTGTAAGGAACTGGATAAAAAGAATGGTTGTACATACGGACACGAATGCCCGAGGTCGGACCCGAGGCTGGACACGATAACTATGGGGTAGACATGGACACCTTGGCACATAGTGATAGTAGTAACATGGTGGCGTCGGAGATGGTGATGGTTGGGGCTGTGATCCATGATGCTGATGATGGTGGTGCATTGGCGAGGAGCAGGGGAGATGGCGATGGTATTTTAATGGTGGTGGCAGAATGTTGTCAGTAGGGTGCAAATGGAAGATGGTCGGGAACAGGGGTGCCGACCTCGGTGGTGTTGGTGGTAAGAGGAGGGACAATAGGGAGTCATCGGCGTTGCGGGGAGGAGTTGTATTCAGAATTTTTTTTCCAGGAAACCAAATGAGGCCCCCTATATGTAGGAAAGTATTCCTATATGGATTAGGATTAAAATTTCCAATAGATAAGTCCCCCCTTAATTTGAATCAAAATAAATTATTTTAAAACAAACCAATCTAATCATAATCCTACAAATAATTACAATAGTAATCTGAAGTAGCATTTAATATTATCTATTTTAAATCATAATCCAAATTTAAATAAATTTAATTATAGCCAAATAACTCGTTATATTTTAAATAATACTCGATGTCATCAAATAATATAAATTCAAATATTAATTATCACATTTAGATTTAACAATCAATCCAATATCAGCAATCAATCTTTATCTTTTACTTCGAAACGTATGATTTTAGATTTAGTTCAAATAATAATTAACATCAATTATCTTAAGAGAATATTCAAAATTTATTAAAATAATTGAAATCATATAGTAGATAAATTTAATCAAAATTTATAAATGATTGCAAATGACATTAAAGTATTATTCAATAATATCCAATCTTAATCCAAATAACTTAAATTATAAATCAAATCTCATTTCAAATAAATAGTTATCATTGTAATTTTAATATAAAGATACCATTCAATTAATTTAAAATGTATAATAATTAATCAAATCTATTTAAGGTAGTTCGAACCAATAGTTCAAAACTAATGACAATGTATTTATGATGCCAATAATGAAATTTAAGCCCAAAATATTTATTACAAGAACTTAGTACATTCAAACCATTTATTTGAAAACTAGCATATTAACGTTTATACGTTTCAAGGGAAAATATTTGATTTCAAAAATAGAAAATAAATAATAATAAAATATTCAAACTCGGGAAGAGGGATTACAAATCTACCTACCTTAGAACTAAATTCGTCCTCGAATTTAAGGAATAATAGGATAGGCGGACTTGGTGGATCGGTAAAAAGATATAAAATTAATGAGAAGAAAATATTGATTCAAGTAGATGGAAAGAAAAGAAAAAGTATTTATTGAGAACTTTGGGCAATTTAGGGTGGAAATAGAAGAAGAAAAATAGATATTGCTTGGTGTTGGAATCTAGGGCTAACATGTTCAGAAATGTTCTAAAAATTTAACACAAAAGCTAACAACGACCTCAAGGACAACTCACCAATACCCACCTTAGAATTTTTTTTTTCGAATTTCAAAGGCACGATTAGGTATGACTAAGAACATAATCAAGAAACCAATTCTTTTTTTAATCGATATGAATGGGAACGGCGATTGATATAACCGGGAGAATGATATAATTCATGATCAAGTTAGTCACGCGTAATTGCGGGTAAAATCAAAGAAAACATGGTTTTTGCACGATCTGAATATTTTATGATTGAGTCACGATCAAATTCATTTTAAGAACGATCAAAGTCATTTTGGCACGATCAACTAGTTAAGCAAAATTTATAGCGCGATTATAGAATCAAAATCTAGATACGTATAGGAGTCTAGTGGAAGGAAATCAAAATATGTTTAAAAGATGACAATTTGAAAGTAGAAGGGTAAGAAAGATAGGAAGAACAACCTATTTATTGAGAAGGGTAACTAGAAATAAGGCACAAGCCAATTTGGAAACTTAATAGTCATATGCCAATAAAAGACATAGCCTAGATGGTATTCGAAAATCGTAAGCATACCCGAAGTCACTTTATCGAGAATTTATGCCTCGCCAGTGTACAGCTGGCTGCAATAAACTCTTGGTTCCACGACACAAGCAAGGATACGATAATCAGATACCCTATCAACTCTATCCAATCTTGACATAGCAACTCAAAGATGAAAATAGGACAATTAAGATATAGCTTTAATAATATTTGATAACTCATGCTTACCTAAAATTATTTCAACTTAGGGGTCATGCCTCGCCAGTGCGCTGCTGGCTGCAGTGAACCCGCAGTCTTGATAATTCAGATAAATGGTGACAGTGCGCTTCTATCTTGCCATTATAAGTCAACGAATATTCTTTCAACTATATCCATAAAATTTTTAAGGAACTTCTAGAAATTCAACAAGTTGATTTGGATGTAAAATGTAAGTATTTGTCCTTGAATAAAGGTATCAGTTTGGAATTCTACGATTGATTAGGAAAAATGGTTGAAGACAAGAGAATAAAATTTCTATTTCTCAATATAGAGAAAATATATATCTTAAATTTTAGCAAAGGCTATTCTCGGAATAAATATAGACAATCGGATCTGCATAGGCTCAAAAATTTAATAGATGGAAATATGATATTGACTTTTAGGAAACAATTACCTATGGAAATTAAGTAATGCATCCTAGGCAGGAAGATAATTCGAACAGATTCCAAGGTGACTAAGATAGGAGAATTGTAATTATCTGCCCTTGAAAATCCATTCTTGAGAAATGAGTAACTAGAAAAGGTAATGATTGATGCCAACTAAGTAAAAATTTCAATCCCTATTTTACGTCTATTCAACATTCAATGATTAAGAGGAACAATATTGAGTCAAAACTAACTCGAGATTAATATATAGATATTTTGAGTGAGAAATTATTTTAGAAAAAACTAATAATTCTTTAGGTCCAAGGAAAAAATATAAGTTATACAACTTACGATATGACAATGTTTTTAGGAAAGCACAAACGATCAAGGTTAGGAAGAAAATGATTGAAGACAATAGAAATAGAAAATTCAATTTCTTTCTCTCTATTATTCAGGGATCGAGAGAAAACATGTACATATCTTAAATTTCAACAAAGGCTAATTTCGAACAATGTTAGGCTCAAAAGTTAATAGATAAAAAAATAGAACATCTACTCTCAGAAAAAAAAATTGGGGGCTAATGGAAACTAAATAAGCAGAACAAACCTTACGATGGAATAATAATGTTTTAGCTGGGCAGAACAGATAATTCGATCAAGGTTTAGGAATTTAGTCCTAGGAAGGCCAAATTTACCAAGCGAATTGGTCTACCCACCTTTGACCCAACCATCATGTCAAAACACAATAGTACATCTATCTAGTAAAATTCCTGAGCTTCCTGATGGGTTTGAAATTTAATAAATCCTACCTAAATCACATGGCCCATATAGCAAGGTTAACTCCTCAATAGTCAACTGAACAAGGGACTCCTAGTCCTAGTTATTCTCCCAAAAACCTAATTAAGCCTAGTTATGAATAAGCACGTCCTAGTCGCAGGCTCGCAATAGTATGACTAACTTAAGTACTATCACGAGTTCGCATAATTATTGCAAAGACTGACCTGCATGGGCCACCAAAAAAACTTGTCACGACCCGTACCCATTTTTTTTTTTTAAAAACGGATACGAGCGCGTGTCCAAGCCAGCCTACGCTGCAGTGTCGACGGTAGAACGCTATCTAGCTACAATGCTCAGTATCACATAACAGAAATACTTTATTTGCTCATTCACAAAACTAAAATTAATTTACAATATTCACAAGTTTACAATTGAATACAAGGTACAATGTCTCACAAAATTATAAAAGACAACTACATGAATACTAAACTATTTAACTAGCCTCTAGGTTTGGCCTCCGCATATACCCATGTCTCCCGAATCCGATGCTAAAAGCAGCCACGACTAATCTGTAAAATTTTGGTTTTCAGACAGGAATGGAACGAGTACAATTCACTGAATGAAGTTCCAATATATGAAAATGACTATAAAACAGAGGTTAGACATCAATTATTTGTTTTGAAAATAAACAGAAAAGATGTGAGAAAAGACAAAAAAGTCAATAGCAATAAATAAACAAAATACCTTCCCAACTGTTAGAAGTACCTTTGATATGTGATCAGTCTGGGACACTACACCGCGAGGTCTACGAGATCTACTTACACGAAATAAACAATGTCTACGAGGTCTACTTGCAAAAATTAAACAATATCTACGAGGTCTACTTGCAAAAATTAAATAATGTCTACGAGGTCTACTTGCAGAAAATAAACAATGTCTACGATATCTACTTGCATAAAAATAAACAATGTCTATGGTCGGATCACACATCCTTGGCACTTCTTATATCCCGACTCAACAATTTATAATAGAATATAAAATCACATAACCAATGGCCAATCAATAAAATATAGTGAAAATCAATATTGAAAATAGACAATAAACTGTACTCGCCTGTGGTCCTTTGCTGGTGAAACCGATAGTCCCGTTGAGTCCAGAATAGCCCGATTGGCTAGGGCCGATGTGAAGGAGTTCGAG
>JANAVB010038218.1:3351397-3381473 GCA_029216955.1 Iris pallida
CATGTTTTGTACATATATTGTGGATTTGAGATATAGATTGCTTTGCCATGAATTGGCAGTATACCATAGCCGTGACAACGTTTACGTATTCGAGTCGGGCTGGAGTCTGCTTGATGCGTAGCTGGCTTGCTCACGACCTCGCGTCCAAAAAGCGAGTGCGGATCGTGACAACAGCTCACTACTGTGTTTCTCCATAAATTACAAAAATAAAATAATAAATAAAATACAAATAAAAACAAAATTAGCAAAGGAAATGAGGAAGAGAGAGAAGAAATGGGGGACAAGAAGAAAGGCTCACAGTGGTTGAGTCGGCGGGGCACGTCGTGGCGGACGGAGCATGGTTCGTTCTCCTGCGTCAGGGGCGACCGACGCAGGGCTCGGTGACGAGCAGATCTGCTCGTGGAGGCATCGGGAAGCGCACGAGAGGCGGCGACTGGTCTGTACGACGGAGCGAGTGCGCATCAGGAGAGAGGTCACCGAGGGGCGAGGACTCTGGCGCTTGGGCGACATTGGACGTGGTCGATGGCTCACCCTTGGCGGCAGCGCACCGGTGTTCGATGGACTCAGGTGGTGGCGGCTCGTACTGGAGGAGAACGGAAAGTCGTCGAGGTACGACGGAGTAGACGCCAACGGTCGACGCTCACGGGATGGCTTTCGACGAGATCGAGGTCTGGCGCAGTGGGTTCACACGAATCCGGTCGGCGGCAAGAGGTCCGACGCTGGAGGTTCACCAAACGGTGGAGGGATCTGTGGTGTAGTGTTCGTCAATCACGACCACGGTGCTGGCGGCACGGGGCCCCGCAGCGGGTGTGCTAGTAGGCAAGCACCGAGAAGAGTAGGCAGAGGCTGGGGCTTCGATGGAGACCCTGAAGTCTGGAGGTACGGCATTGAGGGGTGAGGCTGCTCGTGGAGGCTCGACGGTCATGGGGGATGGCGGCCGTCACGGTTGGATCGGCGGAGGTTTGGGTATTTGTTTTGTCTTGTCATCTCTGGTGTCCTGTGTCCGAGTGTTGGACACAAAGGATATGTATCGTGGTTGTAAGGAACTGGATAAAAAGAATGGTTGTACACACGGACACGAATGCCCGGGGTCGGACCCGAGGCTGGACACGATAACTATGGGGTGGACACGGACACCTTGGCATATAGTGATAGTAGTAACATGGTGGCATCAGAGATGGTGATGGTTGGGGCTGTGATCTATGATGGTGATGATGGTGGTGCATTGGCGAGGAGCAGGGGAGATGGCGATGGTGTTTTAATGGTGGTGGCAGAATGTTGTCAGCAGGGTACGAATGGAAGATGGTCGGGAACAGGGGTGCCGACCTCGGTGGTGTTGGTGGCAAGAGGAGGGACAGTAGGGAGTCATCGGCGTTGCAGGGAGGAGTTGTATTCATAATTTTTTTTTCCAGGAAACCAAATGAGGCCCCCTATATGTAGGGAAGTATTCCTATAGGGATTATGATTAAAATTTCCAATAGATAAGTCCCCCCTTAATTTGAATCAAAATAAATTATTTTAAAACAAACCAATCTAATCAAAATCCTATAAATAATTACAATAGTAATCTGAAGTAGTATTTAATATTATCTATTAATTTAAATCATAATACAAATTTAAATAAATTTAAATATAGCCAAATAACTCGTTATCTTTTAAATAATACTCGATGTCATCAAGTAATATAAATTCAAATATTAATTATCATATTTAGATATAACGATCAATCCAATATCAACAATCAATCTTTATCTTTTACTTCGAAATGTATGATTTTAGATTTAGTTCAAATAATAATTAACATCAATAATCTTAAGAGAATATTCAAAATTTATTAAAATAATTGAAATCATATAGTAGATAAATTTAATCAAAATTTATAAATGATTGCAAATGACATTAAAGTATTATTCAATAATATCCAATCTTAATCTAAATAACTTAAATTATAAATCAAATCTCATTTCAAATAAATAGTTATCATTGTAATTTAAATATAAAGATACCATTCAATTAATTTAAAATGTATAATAATTAATCAAATCTATTTAACGTAGTTCGAACCAATAGTTCAAAACTAGTGACAACGTATTTATGATGCCAATAATAAAATTTAAGCCCAAAATACTTTTATTACAAGAACTTAGTACATTCAAACCATTTATTTGAAAACTAGCATATTAACGTTTATACGTTTCAAGGGAAAATATTTGATTTCAAAAATAGAAAATAAATAATAATAAAATATTCAAAACTCGGGAAGAGGGATTACAATTATCCCGTACCGTCGTACTGGTGCAAGCCAGGCCGACTGCGCACGTCGGAGTTCTCCCTTGCCATTGTGCCGCCCTTCGTCAGTCTCCTCCATGCCGTCATTTCATTTGTCCCCAACCCACTGTAACCGCACCTCTGTGAGCCCCACAGACGCCACGGACCTCCATACAGCCGTGACCCCACTCGCCTGGCGCCTCGTCGATCCCGCTGAAGCCGCTGCTTCCTCGCTCCCCTGCACCGCAGTCGACGTGCATGACCTGTTGTTCCGGAAAGCTTCGTGACCCTCGGGCATCTACTTCTTCCGAGTGTAGTACTGCAACCCGGAGCCCAGTTCTCTAGTAGGTGCCTCGACACGCCTTGGAAAACCCAGCCTCTCCTTGATCCGTGGAGCAACTACCATAAACTATAATTTTCTTCATTGGATCCCGGTACGAGGCTTTTTGTTATGGAAGACCATATTGGCCGAGGAGGCTTGAATTTCACTATGTCGTCAAGGAAATAATAGCAACAGAAGAAGAGTAGAGGCCATGTGGTAGTAGAAGAAGAACCAGCCAATTCGCCTCTTTGACCTCGTGAGCTCCTCCTCCACAAATCATGGCTGGCCGTCGAGCTTCCCAGCTCGATTTTTGGTGAGCACACACTCAACTTTTCTATAATCTCTCTCTCCTTATTCCTTATTTTATTTACCCCTCTTTTACTTTGTTCTTTTCAAGAATAACAGAGCTACTGTATTTTTCTTTTGGGTTCTTTTGTTTGTTTAACTATTAGTTATTATATTTTATGAATATTGTGACCAATATAAGTTGGGCTAACAAGCCATTAAAGGTTTTAATTAAAACATTTTGGATTTCATCAATAAGAAAATTTCATATACATGTGACTATGTATATTTATAACTTATATAAAGAATTAGTCTATAATAAATATTGTGGGCCTAATATGTATCTTCTACATAAATTATTTGGACTTTTGTGGATGGGCTAGATCTCATAGGAATTCTTGGATTTCTTTTAAATAATATATTATTTAGCAATTAAATTAGCTTTGAGTTTCATATAAGAATATTTACCTAAGAATGTTTTAGAAATTACATGAGGCCTTGGGCCTATATATATATAACCATTTGGACTATATTTATATTGGGCCTTTACCTATTGGGCTTCTTATGTAAACAGCTTATATATAAATGGTTTTCAAATAATAGTTTATATTAATATTTCTTATAAGTACTTTTAACATAGAAATTTATATAAGGTAGTTTCAATAGATTTTTATAACATCTATAGATATATATTTGGATAGGCTTTATTAGTTTGGACTTTTATTATTGTTAAAGATTTTATTTAATAGTTTTACGAAATAAGTATGTTTCTTAAAGAGGTTTTCTAAATAGTTATATATATTCTCTAAATAAAAACTTCTCTTCCTAATTTTTCCCTTTTCGATTAAATCATTAAACCGTAACTAATCGTATCCCTATTTCTCTTTGCGAATTCGAACTCCTTCACATCAACCCTAGCTAAGTGGACTATCCTGGACCCAACGGGACTATCAGTTTCACCAGCACAGGACCTCAGGCGAGTACAGTTTATTGTTTGTTTTCGATATTGATGATTACTATATTTCATTGTTGGTAATTCGTTATGTGGTTTTTGTCATCTTTTATATCCTGTCATATTTTGTGGAGTAGGGATGAGAAGTACCAAATATGTGTGATCCGACCGTAGACATTGTTTATTTTTCTGCAAGTAGACCTTGTAGACATTGTTTAATTTCTGCAAGTAGACCTCGTAGACATTATTTATTTTCATGCAAGTAGACCTCGTAGACCTCGCGGTGTAGTGTCCCATACCGATCACATATCAAAGGTACTTCAAATAGTTGGGAAGGTATTTTTGGTTTATTTATTTACCGTAGAATTTCTATCGTTTCTCACATATTTTTCTGCTTATTTTTAAAACATATAATTGATGTCTAACCTCTGTTTCATAGTTGTTTTCATATATTGGAACTGCATTCAGTGAATTTTGCTTGTTCTATTCCTGACTGGAAACTAATATTTTTCAGGTTAGCTGTGGCTTCACTTAGCATTGGAAGATACGGGTGTACTTGCAGACCAAAACCTAAAAATTAGGTAGATGCGATATCAATTTCATTAATTGTATGAACCTTGTATTTTCTTTAATTATAAATTATGTAAACAATTTAGAAATGTGAATGAGCAAAAAATATTATTTATGTGATTATGAGCATCATGGCCGTGACAGTGTTCTACCGCCGATTCTGCGGCGTAGGCTGGCTTGGACACGTCTCGTATCCGAAAAGTGGGTGCGGGTCGTGACACGAGCTTCTACCTGTGCTTGCACATGAAAACTGTGTGGGTGTCAGTACTCAACTGTACTGGTGGAGTGAGCTCCTCGTCCACCCATACAAAACTGACACGTTCATTTACTTTGTGCAGCTTAATCCCTTTTGATTATCTTTCTAGTCATGCCTTAGGACCAATTCTAGGACAAAGACGTCTTGGCCTATACTTGGCAACGCAACGACAGGGTCGTGCTATACTCTATTCATGGCTTCAATATATTCGAGGCAGTGCCTCACCGAGTAGAAACTTACGCAACTCGGCCGTGCTAAGACATTCACTTGTTCTATGTGCCTTTAGATCATTCTCGTGCCAAAGACGTTAAAAGAATGACTCGTGCTGGTCGAGCCGCTAGACTTGATCGTAACTTAAGATCGAGGCCGTGCCTCCCAAGGATCAACCAGATTTAACCAACTTGCCTTACGACCCTTCCTGACTTAACTCGAGATGACGTCACATTTATGCCGAAGCACGTGTCCTTGCTATAGACAACTCTTAGGCTCCAGAATGGTGCTGCAACCGTGCACACCCAACTCGTGTCGATTCAAGGTTAGCGCTTGCAATAAGCATAACTTGTTAACCCGACTCGTAACCTGCTAGTACTCGACGCAATCCAAAGGCATACACGCGGATAGCCACTCTTATGCCGATACATCTATATGAGTGGTCACTAGCAATGTCAAGCTATTCTGGATCTTTTGTATACGGTGACCATTCGCATGGCGAGGTATGAGCTCCCACCGAATGATACGCAGCCTATATTATAACGGTTCACTTCAATCGAGTCGTACCGTCGATGAAGGCCGTACAATATCTGTAATTCCTCCTAGGCCGACACGAACCCGGCATCCCAGGATCGCTCGAGGAATTTACCCTTGTGCGCAAGTTGTCCAATGACCGTGCAAGACTCAACTCGATCTACCAAGTCCTTCCTTATTCATGACCATGCTTTCCAACTTTCAATCGAGACTCCCAAGTAGCGGGACCGATCTCGTGTGCTTCCTTATCGAGACTTATCGAGACTCCCAAGTAGCGGGACCGATCTCGTGTGCTTCCTTATCGAGACTTATCGAGACTCCCAAGTAGCAGGACCGATCTCGTGAACGAGACCTATCGAGACTCCTAAGTAGCGGGACCGATCACGGCGACAACAGTAGAAGCATGGAAAAGAGGATATTGCTTTTAGTCCCGCATCGGAAAGGAGAAGAAGAAAAGGCTCACTCCATTCTATTTATAGAGCCCCTTCCCTCCTTTGAAAAGGGCACCAACTTCCCTTCCCTCCTTCCAACTTGGACTCCTCCTACTACGCACCTTCAGGTGCTAAGGCAAAGAAGTCTAGGGCAGTGCGGGCTCAACAAGCCCAGTCAACTGTCCAATTTGCTGACCGTTAGCGGGTACCGTTAACTGTTACACGGGCCCCTGATGGAAAGTTGTACATAACCTTCCGTGTCCAGCCCTCCGTGGCAAACGGACAGCACAGGTCCCAAAAGTCTCCCTATAACGATCGAGAGCAGTGCTTTACTAGCCTCAGATCAGGGAGCAAATATGATGGTCTCAAAAGTCTTCCTACAACGATCGAGCACAGTGCTTTACTAGCCTCAGATCAGGGAGCAAATATGATGGTCCTAAAAGTCTCCCTACAACGATCGAGAGTAGTGCTTTATTAGCCTCAGATCATGGAGCAAATATGATGGTCCCAAAAGTCTTCCTACAACGATCGAGAGCAAGTACTTTTACTAGCCTCAGATTAGGGAGCAAATATGATACCTACGTACCCGGGTGCTCGGGATACCCGGGCCCACAAAACGGATACAAAGGTAGATCAATCTGCTCTCGACTTGCGAGAGGTGGTCATTCACAAACACAAGGAGAGAGAAGAAACCTTGATGTATGAAGAGCCCTTTCCAGGACATCACTGCACCCAAGCCGCCATCAACTACTGCTGCCACAAGACAGTGGCTCCACCACCAAGGCAGTCTGTGTTTATGCGGATCATCACCCCATGCGGCTAAGTGGACTCGAGTGGCAAAAGCAAGGCTCTCGAAGATCCCATACGGCCAGGTTGACTCGAGCTGCAGAAGCAAGGCTCTCGAAGAACCCATGTGGCCAAGTAAAACTGAGCCGCAGAACTAAGGCTCTTGGAGACCCCATGCGGCCAAGTGGACTTGAGCCGCAGGAGGAAGACTCTTGAGACTTCATGCGACCAAGATGATCCGAGCCGGAGAAGGAAGTCTCTTGAAGACCTCATGTGGCCAATCCAATTTGAGCCGCAGAAGAAAGACTCTTGAGACCTCATGCGGCCAAGATGATCCGAGCCGCAGAAGGAAGGCTCTTGAGATTTCATGCGGCCAAGCCGATCCAGGCCGCAGAAGAAAGACTCTTGATACCGCATGCGACCAAGTTGATCTGGGTCGCAGAAGATTGACTTTACTCGGTTGTGGGGGAACACATGGCAATTTGACCAAGTCTCAACCACCCAGATTCGCTTCAACAAAATCTCAACAACCCCCACCAGCTGGTAGCCCAAGATCGAGTCTTTGTGTGCTGTGACAGACACGTGGCCATGTGGCCCTTTATGCGGCCCAAAATCTACTATTGCAGGGATCACTATAAATAGCAGGGTACCACACCAATGTTAAAGGTTGGCAATCAAAGGTTGGCAAATTTCTTCGAGAGCAAGAACTGTGTCTGATAGTCCAAGGAGTAAGGCAGAGTTGCTACACTTTTTCGAGCCTCCATCGTCAACCCAGAATAAAAAAAACTAAACAATTGTACTTAGATTGTTTCCTAGGGTTTCTTTTTAGGCTTTTTTGTACAAGCGAGTTTGCAATCAAGTTCAATTCCTCTGTAATTTTTGTTCTTGATATTTAATGGCAAACACGATGGCGACTCTGCTGGGGACTTCCTTCTCCTCTGATGAAAAGTTGGTGACACAATCCGACACGTCCAAGCTTGGCTCTACGCAGTAAATGCTCGTGGTTCGTTTTGACCAACGAACATTCAAAGAAATGCTCTCTGAAGGGAGCGCCAGTCTGTCGCAGAAGCGAGCCAACCCAAAGAGAACCCGCAGGACGTCGAAGCGTAAAACTGTTGCCCCCGACCAGGTTCTCGAAGAAGCTTCTTCTGCGGCCTAAGACGGTGATCAAAGCTCTCCTGCGGCCTTGCTTTCGATCGCAGAGAACCCACTGCCCCCAAATCCAGCAAAAAAAACACTATGATGCTGTGCTTTTGGGGGCACAAGGGAAATCCATGCGGACGAGAAAGAGGCTACATAAGAGAAATGGACAGTCTGCCTATGCGACAGCCAACTTTGGACGCAGGCAGTTGGCCCATACGGCAGCCAACTCCGGCCGCAGGCAGATGGCCCATGCGGCAGCCAAGCCCATGCGGCAGCTAACTCCGACCGCAGGCAGATGGCCCATGTGACAGCCAATCCTGGCCGCAGACAGGCTGCCTCATACGGCCCTGTCAGAAGCTCTGTATTCGACCGTCTCTCATGCGGGCCCGATCCCATACGGCCCATTAAGAATGTGTAATATGCCAATCTGGACTCTTCTTACTATGCGCCTTCAGGTGCTAAGTCGAAGAAGTCTAGGGCGGTACAGGCCCAACAAGCCCAATCAACCGTCCAAGCTGCTGACCGTCAGCGGGCACCGTTAACTGTTATACGGGCTTCTAATAGAAAGTTGTACAGAACCACCCGCGTCCAGTCCCCCAGGGCTAAAGGACAGGGTGGATCTCATAAGTCTCCCTCCAACGATCGAGAGGAAGTAATTTTACTAGCCTCGGATCAGGGAGCAAACATGATACCTATGCACCTATGTGTTCGGGATACCCGAGTCCACAAATTGGATGCAACGGTAGATCAGTCTGGTATCGACTTGCGGAAGGTGATTACTCATAAACGCAAGGAGAAATAAGCAACCTTGGCATGTGATGAGCCCTTTTCGGGACACCGTTGCACCCAAGTCATCATCAACTGCTGCTGCGACAAGTCGGCAGCACCTGAATATCGGCAGTCCATTTTCCAACGACTGCACAAGCTAGCACCTATCTGACAACAACTTGAGAAATAGGTACAAATTTTGGGAGACGAGGAATTTCCTTTCACCTCCTGTAATTCAACTCGGAAGGTTCTTTCCGGCAAGGGAGAAAAGAAGACAGGCTCTTCCAGCCCGGCAATCTCAGCCAGCACTTCAAGGAAACTCTCATCAGGAGGATTGTCGCCGACAGCCACATGGGGTGTCTACCTAGGCACTCAATCTAGAAAGAAGCTTCCAACACCTGGGGGTGCATCATCGACCTCCCTGGGGGTAGATGAAGCCGAGGGTAGCAGTCCCCTCAATATATGCGACAACTCGGTGTTTCAAGAGCATACACAGGGGGTAGCGATCCATTGGAATTATGCAACGGACTTCGACGTCCCCGAGGATGACCGCCTTTGCCAAGACGATGCAGCTGCCTGCGCAGGGGGTGGCACCCCTTCTGAATCTGAGGAGGAAGACATTCTGACATTCCTCGATGATTTTTCGGTACAAGGGTACGACATAGAGAGCACCTCTTCTACGGTCTCTTCCACGTCTACCCACGTACGGACAGTCTTTATGGCCGACGATGATCATGAAGGGCCTACTGATCGACAACGTCTAGAAGTACTTGAAGCCATGCTCCTGTCTTTGGTCAAGTCAGTAGACGAAATCAAAGCTGCCTTGCCGATTCAACCAACAAGGATGCCCAAATAAACAAGCTTGGGACCCGCAGTCAACACGAACTCCAAAACGACCGCTCCTCCTTTGGGTGACAATCCTCTAGGAGCATCCGTTTCTTTAGCTGCAGACAAAGCCAAGGAGGCAAGGAGGGAAGTCCAGGAGCTTCGAGCGATTTTCAATGCTCGAGACTCCTCCCGGGATGTCAGAATACGACAGCCGTACCCCGTTACGTGGAGAGATATTACTTTTCTGCCATGGTACAAGCCATTTCACATCGATTCGTATGACGAGAAGACCTCTGTTAGTCGGTACATGACATATTTTGAAGTCACAACAGACCATTTGCGGCATAGTGATTACATCCTCACACGATTATTTATAGGAGCATTGGAGGGAATCGCGTTCGACTGGTACCGCAACCTTCCGGACAACTGCATCCATTCCTTTGACGGCTTCAAGCACATGTTCTTGGAAAGATTCTATGAAGTGGGGCATGATGTAACAATGTCGTCTCTCATAGACGTCGTTCAGGGAGAGAGGGAGCTAACGAGGAACTATATCGAACGGTTTCGCCAAACCGCGATGAGATTGCCTCAAGGCAATCCCGAAAGCTCCTTGATTGATATCTGCCAAAAAAAGTTGCTCCCCGCAATCAGCCTCTGGATGGGTAAAGATCAGTTCAGGGATTGGACGACCTTCATCATAAGCGCCACCAATGCAGAGGCAAAGTTAAAGAAGGCTCGCGAGCTGGGATTACACATCCCAGATGGAGAGGACAAGGGCAAATGTCCTAGTACCACCTCCAATAACAAACAATAGTGGCGGCACCACCAATAACTGGGACCTACAGAAGGTACTATCCGTCAACATGGTTTCCACAAATGATCTCGCAGAGGAAGAAGACCAGGCACTCAATTTCTTCGAAGAAGAGCCTTGAGCTCAACACCTGGCTCTCAGTGGGAATAGCGGTTCGAACAGCGAGAGCCTCCCACCGAGGATGATGTCGTCCAGAGCGACTTAGGGGATGTAACTTCCCCGAAATCCATCTTCATCAGCAACGCCAACAGGAGCTCCTGCGCCCTCATGCGTGCTCGTAGATCCTGGTGAAAACGTGTTCAACCCTCATAAACTAAATCTCAGTAAGTAAAGCCCTCCACGACCATATTATCTCTGGATTGCTTTCTTACATCCTGTTGTGCATCTACCATGTCCATATCACCTCTGAGTAGTTGTATCTCCCTTCAAGACTCTGTGTCATCATGACCACATAGAAAATATTTTACGTCCATATCACCTCTGAGGTGTCCTTCTATAACCGTGTCTACCATGTCCATATTACCTCTGAGTAGTCACCCCCGTTACGATAACCCCAAAGTTGTCATAACTCCCTATAATACATCCATGTCCATATTACCTCTGAACTGTTATTCTAGTAGAAGGATGCTTGCCATGTCCATATTACCTCTGAGTAAAGTACCCTTTCCATGACAATCCTCCACAGTTGTCATTTATAGAACCCTTCACGTCCACATTACCTCTGAGTCGTTCTATGCCACCATAGATTCTATCTTTATCACGTCCATATTACCTCTGATATAGATAATCTCCTAACTTAAACACATGTACCCAATCTGGGATAAAGTCACGGTGTTAAGGCCACAGAACCTATCACATTCACATTACCTCTGTTAGGTTTTGTTTTAAAATCTATTACTCGTACTACCGGTGCGCAAAAGGGTAATAGGTCTACAGAAAAATCGTTCAAATCTATTACTCGTACTACCGGTGCATAAAAAGGTAATAGGTCCACAAAAAAAAATTATTCAAATCTATTACCCACACCACCAGTGTGCAAAAGGGTAATAGGTCCACTGAAAATTATTTCGAATCTATTTACTTGCATCACAGATGCACAAAAGGGTAATAGGACCACGAAAAGTCCCCCAAGTGGGATGTCCTCTGCCAATCACAAATGCTATATTAGGTCCTCTAGTACAAGCACCATTTCTCTCATAATCATATGCTTCTGGAGCCCAGTTGTTCTGTTGCATTCACTCTCCAGTAGTAGAACAACCATGTCCATATCACCTCTGAGTTATTTTCCTACCCCTTACAAAGCAGATGATGCTAAAAACAAATGTTTACTACGTCCACCTTACCTCCGAGTAAACATCCTGTGCAATAACCCCTGCGTTGTGGTGCATCAATCATAGAATTTTTATGTCTATATCACCTCTGAGTTGTTCTGTGTATCCTTAATGAGTTCACTCCTACCATATCCATATCACCTCTGAGTAGGAAAGCTCTACCATCAACCTCATATTTACCACGTCCATATCACCTCTGAGTAAATATGTTGGTTCCCTCTCTCAACTTATTATCTGTACCTAAAACTAAGGTACGCCAAGGATGATAAGTCCACAAAAAATCCCCAGCAAAAGTACCCAAATCTATCACGTCCATGCTACCTCTGATAGGATTGCCATACCTAAACAACTCTACTTTCCATGCTTCTTATTCAAAGTATTCCAAATTTGCAATTTGAAAACTTTGAAGGGGGTCTTATAGAAGCAAGGAAAAGAGGATATTACTTTTAGTCCCACATCGAAAAGGAGAAGAAGAAAGGGCTCACTCCATTCTATATATATAGCCCCCTTCCCTCATTTGAAAAGGGCACCAACTTCCCTTCCCTCCTTCCAACTTGGACTCTTCTTACTACACACCTTCGGGTGCTAAGTCGAAGAAGTCTAGGGCAGTACAGACTCAACAAACCCAGTCAACTGTCCAATCTGCTGACCGTCAGCAGGTATCATTAACTGTTACATGGGCCCCTAATGAAAAGTTGTACAGAACCTTCCGTGTCCAGCCCTCTACGACAAACGAACAGGGCAGGTCCCAAAAGTCTCCCTACAACGATCGAGAGCAGTTCTTTAGTAGCCTCAAATCAGGGAGCAAATATGATGGTCCCAAAAATCTTCCTACAATAATCGAGTGCAGTGCTTTACTAGTCTCAGATCAGAGAGCAAATATAATGGTCCTAAAAGTCTTTCTACAATGATCGAGAGCAGTGCTTTACTAGCCTCAGATCAGGGAGCAAATATGATGGTCCCAAAAGTCTTCCTACAATGATCGAGAGCAAGTGCTTTTACTAGCCTCAGATCAGGGAGCAAATATGATACCTATGTACCCGGGCGCTCGGGATATCCGGGCCCATAAAACAGATGCAAAGGTAGATCAATCTGCTCTCGACTTACGAGAGGTGGTCATTCACAAACGCAAGGAGAGAGAAGCAACCTTGATGTGTGAGAAGCCCTTTCCAGGACATCACTGCATCCAAGCCTACATCAACTACTACTACCATAAGATAGTGGCTCCACCACCAAGGCAGTCTATATTTATGCGGATCATCACCCCATGGGCTAAGTAGACTCGAGCCGCATAAATAAGGCTCTCGAAGATCCCATGCGGCCAGGTTGACTCGAGCCGTAGAAGCAGGGCTCTCGAAGAACCCATGCGACCAAGTAAAACCGAGCCGCAGAAGCAAGGCTCTTGGAGACCCCATGCGGCCAAGTAGATTTGAGCGCAGGAGGAAGACTCTTGAGACTTCATGCGGCCAAGATGATCCAAGCCACAGAAGGAAGTCTCTTGAAGACCTCTTGCGGCTAATCCAATTTGAGCCATAGAAGGAAGACTCTTGAGACCTCATGCGGCCAAGATGATCCGAGCCGCAGAAGGAAGGCTCTTGAGATTTCATACGGCCAAGCCGATCCAGGCCGTAGAAGAAAGACTCTTGGTACCGCACGTGACCAAGTTTATCCGGGCAGTAGAAGATTGATTTTACTCTGTTGTGGGGGGACACATGATAATTTGACCAAGTCTCAACCACCCAGATTCGCTACAACAAAATCTCAGCAACCCCCACCAACTGGTAGCCCAAGAACGAGTTTTTGTGTGCTGTGACAGACACGTGGCCACGTGGCCCTTTATGCGGCCCAAAATCTGCTATTGCAGGGATCACTATAAATAGCAGGGTACCACACCCATGCTAAAGGTTGGCAATCAAAGGCTGGCAAATTTCTTCGAGAGCAAGGACTGTGTCTGATAGTCCAAGGAGTAAGGCAGAGTTACTACACTTTCTCGAGCCTCCATCGTCACCCCCCAGAATAAAAAACTAAATAATTGTACTTAGATTGTTTTCTATGGTTTCATTCTAGGCTTTCTTTTGTACAAGCGAGTTTGCAATCAAGTTCAATTACTCTGTAATTTTTGTTCTTGATATTTAATGGCAAACAATAACCAGTCGCGTGGACTTTCTTTGTCCGTGGCATGCTTTTCACTAAATCCACCGAGTCTCGTACCTTAGACAGACCTTGTTCTCTAGGCGACGCTATCGCTAAAGTCATATACTTTATATGACGAGCCTTGTTCTCGTGGGACTATGTGACTTGGCAACCGTAGAAAACAGGGGATAGTGCTTGCTATGACTTTGATAGCCAGCATAACTCTCGTCTAACTTATTCGGGCAACGACTCGACGAGCAAAGACTATGCTAAGCTTTGCATCGAGAGAACGTGTCGTGCACGCGCTCAACTTGATCAACCAAGCCCTTTGGGTGCCTAAACTTAAGCCACAAGCTGTCCAACACGACTTAAACCACGGGACGGACAAAGGCTATGCCAAGCCTTGGACGACGGGACCGTGCATGCTTATCAAACATTCATGTGGACGACGCCTATGACTTAGGCTAATTCGAGCGTTGTGGCAACTTAGAAACTTAGGCCAACTTCCTTCTCCCAAGCCACGAGACGAAGGATCGAGTATCATTTTAAAAGCACGCTGAGCAAACCTCTAAGCAGACTGTGGGACCTTTTCCATGTTCTAACACATTCCGACCCGTCGGGATTTTTTCCTTAGCTATATGGATGCGTCTCTTTTATTATCAAGCCTAACTTGTGCAAGTTAAAAACATGCAATTTATTATGTGAAGGCTAAGATGAGGTAAGTTCACCAAAACTATTCTACCTGAGCGAGGAGTCGCCTCGACCGAGCGAGTCTTCGAGGAGCTGTTGCAAGGCTAAGTTCGAACGCCGTTGGCGTTTCGATTCCTCCGATTGACTGAGCGGGACGGGGCAATACACTAGAGTTGTCACAATGGCTCATTAGTACGGAGAAGCTACTGAAGGCATCCCAGTTGCTAGCTCGAGATTGGATGACAGCAGTGGACCTACTATTAGAGGATAATGCCCACCACTGGTGGAAGGCGGAAGAGAGACAATTAGGCACTGGGATCACCTGGAAGCAGTTCTATGATCTATTCTATGAGAGATTCTTCTCCATCCATGTTCGAGACGGTTTCTACGACCAGGTCCTTTATCTAAAGCAAAGAAATATGACAGTTGATGAGTATGATTCAGAATTCAACCGCCTGGATAGGTTTGGTGCTGGACTCATCCCAATAAAGTTAGAGAAGGCGAAGAGATTCCATCAGGGGCTTGCACCAGAGCTCAAGTCTTATACGAATATACAGTCCCGAGTCTCTCATTCAGTTGTCTTGGAAGAAGCTCGTGCCTAGGAGATTCTTCGTAAGGAACAGCAACAGACATCTAGACGTCATATACCGGCAGTCACACCAGTCCGAGCTACTCAGGGAGGGCCTATCCGGAGGGCCACAGGATAGCAACAACAGAGACCCACACCTTATCCGAAGCCAGTTTGCCATTTTTGCAGAAAGTAAAGACATCTCCAGAACGACTGCAGGACTCGCCTTGGGTTGTGCTTGAGATGTGGTTCCAACCAACACATGCTCAAGGACAATTCGAAACAACAAGCAATAGTATATACACGGCAGAACCTGAGGCCTACAGCCCCAGCACTTCTAGCTCCTCGGCCAGCAGCAGGAGCTCCTCGCCCACCATTGCCTCCTCAGGGCGTACGATACAACAAGGCCATAGCTCAGGGTCCAGGACAGAATTTTGGGCAGGCATTCGCTCTTACTGTGGAGGATATAGAGACAGAGGTAGAGGTCATAGTAGGTATGGTTTTAGTTGCTTCATTTTCTGTCATTATATTGTTTGACACTGGAGCCACACATTCATTCATAGCCACTAGTTTTGCCACTAGACACATCATTCCTATCATACCCTTATCTAAGAACATTAGAATCCTTACTGGAGGAGGAGTTGTACCTGTTAGTGGTGTTTGTAGACTTTGTCCTGTAGTGATAGGTGGTAGGAAGATGAAAGCACGACTTCTTGTATTTCCTATGCCGATATTCGACGTGGTTCTCGGAATAGACTGGTTGAGCCAGCATTTTGCTCTCATAGACTGCCATAGGGACAGTATCGTCTTTAGACCACCGAATATAACAGAGTTCAAGTTCACCAAAGAAGAAGGAGAGAGTGGTGATGCACCCATATTGGGGACACACATGATGATGTAGGACACCCCTCAACACCCTGTCATCACTGAGTTCGAGGATGTATTTCTCGAGGATTTGCCGGGACTACCACCTGACCGAGATATTGAGTTTTCTATTGAGCATATTCCGGGACCCGAGCCTATTTCATCTCGAGTTTATCGACTAGCACCCAAAGAGTTGGTAGAGATGAAGACGCAGATCGATGAATTATTGGAGAAAGGCTTTATTCGAACCAGTACGTCACCATAGGGAGCACCCGTTCTTTTTGTGCCTAAGAAAGATGGGACAGTGCATATGTGCATCGACTACAGAGCTTTGAATGCAATGACGATAAAGAACAAGTATCCTTTGTCACGTATAGACGATCTATTCGATCAACTGAGTGGAGCAAAAGTATTCTCCAAGATTGACTTACGATCGGGCTATCACCAACTGAAGGTTCGAAAGGAAGACATTGCCAAGACGACTTTTCAATTGAGGTATGGACACTACGAGTTCTTGGTCATGCCTTTCGGTTTGACCAACGCTCCCGCAGTCTTCATGAATTTAATGAACAAGATCTTTCACCAGTACTTGGACAAATTTGTAGTCGTTTTTATAGATGATATCTTGATTTACTCCAAGAGCTAAGAAAAGCATGAGCAGCATCTACGAATTATTTTGGGAACATTGAGAAATGAGCAACTTTATACAAAGCTTAGCAAGTATTTAAGTTTGTGGCCAAGTTTAATAATTGACATTTTACAAACTTGGCCATATCGAAACTTATGTTCAATAAAGCATCTCAATCTCAATCAATAAAACATATGTCAGCATCATAAAAATAATTATGGACTTATTGTATGGAACGTTCATCTCATTATTGATATCGAATAGACAAAGGAATTTGATCAGGAGAACATCTTCGAATTCAATCGAATCAATAATTGGCCAGAGGATCGTGTTGCTCTGATACCATTCTATCATGCCTTGATCCCCTATAGTCCATTCGTCCTCGTTTTGGACTCTGTGAGACCGTTCGTCCTCGTTTGGGTATAATGCCGTACAACCCTAAGTTGTGCCTGCACAAGGCCAAAACCTGTACAATGACAAAATAGACAATACGTAGCGGAACATATTACAGATATTTGAAGTAACAGTGGATATATTACAGAATATATGAATTGAACACAATGGTAACTGTTGTTTTACGCAAACTCTGTAAGTGGATGCTTAATTGATAACTGTTGTTGTACTGCCGGCACTTCCTCCCATAAAGTGCCTCATAGGGAGCCATCTGGATGCTTGATTGATAACTGTTATTGTACGCAAACTCCGTAAGCAACATATGCGTGTCCTAACTAGTCTTTAAATCTATTGTACACGGACATAACATATCTTCTAGGATCTGATTCACCCTTTCTGTCTGGCCATCGGTTTGCAAGTGGTACGCGGAGCTATGGTTTAGCTTAGTGTCCATCGCCGCTTGCAGACTCATCCAAAAATGTGACAAGAATCGTCCATCTCTGTCCGAAATAATTGTGGCAGGTACCTCGTCGAGTTGGACAATCTCATCGATATAGATCTGAGCTAACCGATCGACGCACCATGATACTTTGATAGCGATGAAATGAGCGAATTTAGTCAACCGATCGACAATGACCCAAATTATGTCATTTCCCTATGGCGTCTTCGGAAGGCCCACGATAAAATCTATAGAGATGTCGTTCCACTTGCACACTAGAATGTCGAGGTTCTGTAGCCCCCCACCTGGTCTTTGGTGCTCGGCCTTCACCAGTTGACAGGCCATGCACTGTGACACAAAAGTTGCCACGTCTTTCTTCATGTTGTGCCACTAAAAGGTCGTGCGCAAGTATTTATACATCTTGGTGCGTCCAGGATGTAACGAGTACTTCGTATAGTGGGCCTCCGTCAGATTTTTTTTCTAAGTTCGACATGGTCTGGCACGCATATTCTCCTCTTTATCCACATTATTCCGCCCTCGTCCACCACAAAGTCGACCACCTTTCCTGTCGAAATCAGCTTGCACATCTTCTTCAGGAATGGGTCGTTCTCCTGTACGGTCTTTATCTTGTTATGCAAGCTCGACTCAAGGTGCAGTTGGGACAATTGTGCTCCACGGTATCGAACTCGGAGTTCGATGCCCATTTCTGCCAAGTTTCGTTGTATGTCACGATTGATAGCCAGGCACCACACGAATATTCTGCTCAGAGCATCTGCTACAACGTTTCCCTTATCCGGCATGTACTCGATAGTCAGATTATAGTCTTTGGTGAGTTCGAGCCAACGCCGTTGTCATAAGTTCAAGTCCCGTTGGGAAAAGATATATTTGAGGCTTTTATGATCCGTATAGATGCTGTAAGCCACACCATAAAGATAGTGCCGCCATAACTTCAACGGGAACACAATCGCCCCTAGCTCAAGATCATGCGTAGGATAATTCTTCTTGTGTTGCTTCAAGTGTCTCGAAGCAAATAAAATTACCTTATCCTTTTGTATGAGCACACATCCCAAGCCAGTTCTCGATGCATTGCTAAATATCTGAAATCCTTCTGGTCCGTCCGAAAGTGCAAGGATTGGAGCTAAGACGAGTTATTTCTTTAACTCCTGAAAGCTAGATTCATAGTCATCGTTCCACTCGAATGGGACTCCATTTTAGGTGAGGCGACACAATCTTGGCAAGTCTTTCACAAATTTTCGGTAGTAGCCTGCAAAGCCAAGAAAACTTCAAATGTCGTCTACCGAGATAGCCCGTTTCCACTCAACTATCGCTTCAATTTTCTTTGGGTCCACCGTAACGCCTTCAGCTAAAATAACATGCCCAAGGAACGTCACACTGCTCATCCAGAACTCGTATTTACTTAATTTGGCATAAAGTTGATGTTCATGCGAAGTTTGTAGCACCGTCTTCAAATACTCTACGTGCTCGTCCTTGCTTTTCGAATATATAAGAATATCGTCGATGAATACGACAACAAATTTGTCTATGAACGGTCGGAACACCCGTTTCATCAGATCCATGAAAGCGGCATAAGCGTTTGTCAAGCCGAAAGGCATGACAAGGAATTCATAGTGACCGTATCAAGTTCGGAAAGCGGACTTCGGTACGTCCTCGGACTTGATCTTCAATTGATGGTAGCTTGAGCGAAGATCAATCTTGGAAAATACCGTTTCCCCTTGCAACTGGTCAAACAAATCGTCTATCCTCAGCAATGGGCACTTGTTTCGTATCGTGGCTTTGTTAAGTTCCCGATAGTTGATGCACAGCCGCATTGATCCATCCTTCTTCCTTACTATGAGCCCCCTTAATTTAAGCATTATTATATATATTTTGTTAGCACTTAATTGGTGCCAATTAATGTTTCAAATCACCTTACAAGTAATTTGACATATACTTATAGTTAGTCTAGATAATCCGGATACTAATAGTTTAATTTTTAAATATATTTATTCTATTAATAGGTGTTGTAGTAATACTTAGATGGTAGTGAATGTGGCATTGTTATTGATTTAGAACTTTATATAAATATATACATCTTTATATATAACCTTATGTATTGCACTTTAGGGTTAGGGTACTGAAATATAGCAGACCCTTGGTCCATAACCGAATGGCTACATTTCCTTGGCCCAACGACCAACAGGCTAAAGTGCCTAACCATTATAATTTTAGCCTATTTATTTTGAACCAATACTCCCCATCGTAGAGGCCAACACCCAACCCGAACCGGTCCAACCGTTGAGGTTGCTTGTACTATTCTTCTTCTCTGCGAAAAGAAGGACACTGCAGACCTGTCCTTGTAGTCGACAGCAGGCCAGCTGAGCGCAATCCAATCCAACCGTTCAGTCGATCAAATTCGATCGTTCAAATCCACCCTTCCTTTCTCTATATAACTGCATATTCTCTCATCTCTTCCCAAAACTAACCTAGCCGCCACCATTGTTAACCTCTCAACAACTTCTCTTTCATTCCTGAATGTAGTCGTCGATCGAGACCTTGAATTGCTCAGCTATGTACTGAAGCGTGGAGCCTTCCTGGTCGACGTCAACCCAAGGGGCGATCGCAACTGGAGTGCAACCGGCGTCGGCTCCCTCCCCGCAACCAGGTCGGATGAGGTTACCTTCGTCCTCTTGCCATCGTTCGATACGACTTCCCGACACGACGGTATTGGGATGTCGAGCTCCTGACATGTAAATACTCGAGTTCCTCCCAGGATTTGTCATCACAGATCGATTGTTAGCTGATTTTAAGAGAAATTGGGGAAGAAATCTAGGGTTTATTGAAGTAAAAGTGCAGGACACAATGGAATGTAAAAATACATGAGAAAAAGTAAGTAAACTGAGAAAATTTGGTAAATTCTTCTAATACTCTTCTCTTACTGATACTGCTATTTATATCATGCATATACTTGAGCTGACGTGGCATTTGTTGGTCATTGCAGGCTGTGATTGGCCTAGCCAATGATGAGCTAGAATCTTAGGCTATGAGCTGGAAATAACCAACTGCCTAACTGCCAGGAATTGGACATTGCTCTGGACAATGCACTATGCCCTGATGATAGGCACGTATCAACTCCTTCCCCCTTAAACTGACCTTGTCTCAAGGTTAAAATAGGATTAGGTCTGAATGAATTTCTCATAGGGTACCTACTGGGCATACTCCTTGCTCGAATGTTTCTACTGCACTAGGAGATCGATAACAGCCCTATTGTCTCTCTTCACCATTCTTCTATCTAGTATGAAGTCATGTTCTAAAATCTGACCTTCAACTTGAGTAGGGGTTCCTGCCTGAACTTCTCTGGTGGAGCTGACCTTCCTCTTTAGTTGTGAAACTTGAAACACTGGATGCACTTATGATCCTTCAGGAAGGGATAGTTTATATGCCACTGTCCCTATCTTAGCCAAAATCTCATATGGACCAAAATATTTAGGTGACAACTTTTGTGGTCTTCTTTGTCTAACAGAGATCTGTCTGTATGGTTGCAGTTTGAGGAAAACCAAGTCTCCCACTTCAAATTGCCTGTCAGTCCTCTTGGTGTCTGCCAATTTCTTTATTCTGTCCTGGGCTAGATGTAGATTGCCCTTGAGCAGTTGCAGGGCATTATCTCTCGAGTTTAAGGCTTCTTCAACACTCTTGTCTTGGGGAGGGTCTGGAATGTATATGAGGATATATGGGGGAGCTCTGCCATAGACAACTTCAAATGGTGTAACCTTTATTGAGGTGTGCCAGTTGGTATTAAACCAAAATTCAGCCCATGGTAAAAATTTACTCCATTCATGGGGTTTATGCCCACAGAAGCATCTCAAATAGGCTTCAATACTTCTGTTTGTTACCTCAGTCTGCTCATCTGTTTGATGGTAGGCAGTACTATATTTGAGCTTAGTCCCCTGTGCTTTAAAAAACTCTTGCCAAAACTGGCTAGTGAAGATGGGATCTCTATCACAAACAATGGATTTAGGCATTCCATGTAGTTTGAACACACCTTCAATGAAAACATGAGCCACCATAGCAGCAATATAGGGATGACAGAGGGCAAATAAGTGGATATATTTAGTTAACCTATCAACCACAACCATTATAGTTATTTTGTGGTGACTAGTACGTAAACCTTCAATAAAATCCATGGATATATCTTCCCAAACCCTATCAAGTATTGGTAAGGGTTGTAGTAGACCAGCTGGGGAGGTATTTTCATGCTTGTTCTATTGGCAAGTCTCACAAAATTGTATGTATTTCCTGACTGCAGTCTTCATCCCTTTCCAATAACATATCTTCTTGAGTCTTTGTAGAGTCTTTGCCACACCAGAATGGCCTGCCTGCACAAGGTCATGGGGTTCTCTTAACATAGTGGCTGCAAACTCAGATTGGGGGTCAATAAAGAGCCTGTTTTTGTAATATAAGAGGCCTTGTCTCATAGTGTACTTATCAGTATTTAAGCTACCTTGTGCCCATTTGTTCAGCTGTTCTGTATAGAAATCTGAATGTTGCATTTGTTCCTGGAACTGAGCTAACCAGTCAGCTTGAACCACAGTAACAGCATTCATTATGAGAGGTTCCCTCCTGGATAAACTGTCTGCAGCTATATTCTCCTTACCCTTCTTGTACTCTACTCTGTGATGGTACCCTTGCAACTTAGTTATCCACTTATTTTGAGCCTCTGTCCCCAGTTTCTGATCTAACAAGTATTTGAGTGCTTGCTGGTCAGTCTTTATGATGAATTCTCTACCCCACAAATATTGACTCCATTTCTTAATAGCTAATAGGATAGCCAACATCTCTTTCTCATAGGTGGACAGAGCCTTTGACGTCCCCTTCAGACCTTGACTCAGGAATGCTATAGGTCTGCCCTTTTGCATGAGGACAGCTCATATTGCTTCTCCTGAAGCATCACATTCTAGTACAAATACCTCATTAAAGTCTGGCATACTAAGAACTAGAGGTTGAATGAGGGCTAATTTCAACTGCCCAAAAGCTACTTGAGCTGCATCATTCCATTTAAAAGAATCCTTCTTTAGTAGATCAGTGAGTGGACCAGCTATTGCCCTATAACCTTGAATAAATCTTCTGTAGTAGCCAGTAAGGCCTAAGAACCCCCTGAGCCCTTTCAGTGTAGTGGTAATTGGCAAGTGCTCTACTGCTTCAGTCTTTGTGGTATCCACTTGGATGCCTTCCTCAGAAATCACATACCCCAAGTACCCAATTCTCTGTAAAGCAAAATGGCACTTACTCTCCTTGACCTTCAAATTGAATTCTGCCAACCTGCAGAACACTTTTTCCAGGTGCACTAGATGTTCTTCAAAGCTACTGCTGTAAATCAGTATGTCATCAAAAAAATATAAGGACAAATTTTCTCATATAATCCCTGAATATATAATTCATCATGGACTGGAAAGTGGAGGGTGCATTGGTGAGCCCAAATGGCATAACAAAGAACTCATAGTATCCCTCATGAGTTCTAAAAGCAGTTTTAGGTACATCTTCATCCACTACTCTCACTTGATGATACCCAGCCCTCAAGTATAGTTTAGAAAAGATTTTTGCCCCATGTAGCTCATCAAACAACTCATCTATGAATGGAATTGGAAATTTGTCCTTGATAGTGTGTTGGTTAAGGGCCCTATAGTCTATACACATTCTCCAGGACCCATCAGATTTCTTCACTAAGATAACAGGTGAGGAATAGGAGCTTGTACTGGGCCTAATGATTCCACTAGCTAACATTTCCCTCACTTGTTTTTCTATTTTATTTTTATGTATGTAAGGATGTCTATATGGTCTCTGACACACTGGAGGAGCTCCAGGTATCAAAGGAATTTTGTGGTCAAATTCTTTTTTGGGAGGAAGGCCTGTAGGTTCCTCAAATAGGTGTTTGAATCTGTACAGTAGTGAAGAGATGGATGGTTGTGTACCTGTAGTGGTGGCATGGCACTCTACAGAGTAGAGTTGGATAATATAGAACTGATTTTTCTGCCTGAGCTCCTTCATGTCTGCTTCAGACAGACTATGCTTGTCTGTACCCAACCCTTTGAAAGCTTGTACTTGTCCACCTTGTTGAAACTTCATGGTGAGGTCCTTGAAATTCCAAATGATGTCCCCCAGAGTACTCAGCCAATTAGCTCCCAGGACAACTTGACACCCTGTGATAGGCAACTTGAGCAGATTCACCTATAATTTCTTCCCTTGGCAGTCAATCAAGACATTTGGACACATGCCTTGGCTTTGTAACTTCTCTCCATTGGCTACCAAGACTTCAACAACTTCATTACTTGAGCTATTTAGCTTAAGTTTTTCACTGAATTGCTTGTCAACAAAACTGTGAGTGGATCTAGAATCCACTAACACTATGACTGGTTTGCCTTGTATTGTCCCTCTCATCTTCATGGTTGAATGTTGGTTTGTCCCTGACAGTGCCTGCAGAGATATGGAGAAGGATTCTGGAATTACCTCATCTTGGTTACTCTCTTCCTGTTCATCATTTGTAATTAGCATAAACAGTCTCTTCTCCTTGTATTTGTGGCCCTTGAACCACTTCTCTTCACAGAGGAAACATAAACCTAAATTCTTCCTCCTCACTATTTCAGTAGGGGATATAGTGGGTCTTTTTGGGTTTATGGCAGAAGCCCCTATAGTGTTTGTATATTTTTTCCTGATTTATTACTGCTTGCAGGAAGGACTGGAGTGTTAGGCACCATATTTGTTGTAGGAGTACTCTTGTACATGTGTGTGTTCCCCATGTAGTTCCTCTTAAGGGCTAAGAATTTGGCTTCATACAACTGAGAGAGTTGTATGGCTGTCAGTAAACTTCTTAGCTTGCTAACTGCAACTCATATCTGATCTCTTCTCTTAAGCCCCCTATATAGTGGCTAATAAGGCAGAGCTCAGGAACTCCTTGCACTCTTTAAGAGACTCTCTGGAATTGGGAATTGTATTCCTGAACCTCAGAGTCTTGCCTGTAGGTGCTTCAGGTCAATGATATGGTCTGTGAACTGAGAGGGGCCAAACTTCGTTCTAATACTTTGGTAAAAATCATCCCAAGTCATGACTCCATTCTTGAGTTTTAACACCCATCTTAGCCAGTATGCAGCTGTGCCTTTGAGTTGGACTGAACATAATTTGATCCTGTCAGCTTCTAAAGTGTGATAAAAACTGAAATAATGGTCCACTCTCATTAGCCATTCCTCTACATCACCTGTGCCATCGTACTCAGGCAATTTGAGCCTGTGTGAGGACTGTCCCATGTTTTGATTTTGATTGTTATTTGGAGCATTATATAGGAGGCCTTTAGTCTATATAATTGGCTTTGGAGGAGTATATAATACTCCTGGAGCATTGGCTGGGATTCCTACTATTTGTGAATTGGTATTTAGTGGTGCTCTCATGTATGGAGAAGGAGTTTGTTCACCAGTGGCCATAGCAGAATTCATCAATGATGTGTTGGCACTTCCCAAATGCGTGTTAATAGTATCTACTGGAGAAATTGGGCCAGAAAAATGTGGTGTAGGTACAAAATGCTGTAAAAATGGAGATGGGTTCAAATTTGAGCTCGAACTCTCTCTATCTCTACGAGATCTGGTTAATTCCTCCAATATCTTCTTAAATCTCCCAAATCGACCTTTGCGTTGATCAAATTTTGTAGGTAGACCTTCTAGTTGGTTAAATTTTGCAGACAGATCTAGAACCATACCTGACATGGCACCCATGGTTCCTTCGATGGAGAGGATCCGATCTTCGTCGACGAATGCTCGCCTCCCCTCGGAGGCTATCCCTCCAGATCCGTCGAGGCCGGAGCTTTCCTTCCGGCTGCCTTCACTCATTGGATCTAGAGGCTCTGATACCAAGTTGTTGGGATCTCGAGCTCCTAACATATAAATGCTCGAGTTCCTCCCAGAATTTGTCATCACGGATCGATTGTTAGCTGATTTTAAGAGAAATTGGGGGAGAAATCTAGGGTTTATTGAAGTAAAAGTACATGATACAATGGAATGTAAAAATGTAGGAGAAAAAGTAAGTAAACTGAGAAAATTTGGTAAATTCTTCTAATACTCTTCTCTTACTGATACTGCTATTTATATCATGCATATACTTGAGATGATGTGGCATTTGTTGGTCATTACAGGCTGTGATTGGCCTAGCCAATGATGAGCTAGAATCTGAGGCTATGAGCTGGAAATAACCAACTGCCCAACTACCAGGAATTGGACATTGCTCTGGACAATGTACTGTGCCCTGATGATAGGCACGTATCAGACGGACCCAAGCTCGAAGGGTTTCCGTGCAGGCTTCAACCAACCTAGGTGAGTTCCCTACGAATTCGACCCATGTTATTCTCCTTGGAATCACACCTTCCTGGTAATAAGTGATAGTAGTATAGTATTGCACCATATAGTGAAATGATACGTGTATATCTTTATGCTTAGATGTTCTTCACTGTTACATTGAGATAGTTCATCTGTGTTTGAATATGGACCAATTACATGGGGAATATACATATCAAGAGGAGGGATAGTAAGTATTTTGTGTTGTGTTCAAGAAGATGAGAAGGAGGAGTTGTTGTGGGAAGGACAAAGCATCTCATGAGGGTTTGGAAGCCAGGAGTGCCTAGTTGATGTCATGAGTGTTCATAGGAAGAGACATGACAAACTATATATATTTTTATGATGTTAATGCAGAGGAATCTGTGTGTAATATGGCTCTATTTTGAGGTGTTTAGATGAGGAAGGACTGCAAGAAACATTCCTTTTGTGCTTAGCCTCCTTTGCATTAATTTCCTTTACTGTTGCATAAGAGGATATAGTGTGTATAGTGATTATCCATCTCTGTGAGTATACAATAATCTTACTAATATTGTATACACTGATGTTTGGTTTATGCTAAATACATGGTGGAAGGGAAACAAACCTTGGCTCATGTGACAGTGGGAATATTGTTTAAGTTTTGAGCTAATTTCTAATTAGAAGGTGAAGGGAATATTTTTATCCTAAGCCTTATATGAAATCGTGAGCTATAGCTCAGCCGGTTGGTGGAGGGGATAATAAGTTATAGGACTGAGGTTCGAATCTTGGGCTTGTTGGCAATTCTTTTTTATTTTGTTCCCACAGAATTTCCTCTAATTTGCAAAACTCTGGATTACACTGTGACAGACCGCGTGTTTGAGTGATGTTTCTTAATTGTATTTTATACTAGTTGGTTGTTAGATTCACCCACTTGCAGTTTTACCTTACTTATCTTTTCTTATTTACTGTCGTACATTGGCATGTATATTATGTACCTTGTTGCGTCCCTCTGCGGACCTGTTTTTCTCTTCAGATTTAGACGAAGATTATCTTGGAGGTCTACGGATCCAGAGTTGACGCAAGAGTGGGACCTTTTGCAGAAGAAGAGGTTTATCCAGTAGAGTAGCTTGTTCCATTGGTAGAGTTCTTCCTGATCTGACTTCATTATATAGTTTAGTCTGTTGTCAAATATAGTTATCTTCTAGTTTTTCTTTCTTTCAGTATTTTATTAGCGAGATTATTTCCGCAAGACTCTTAATTCATTATTGTATTATGTTACTTTTGTAGACTCATATTATCTACTTTTGTAGACTCATATTATCTTTTTGAGCCTACTCGGCAAATATGACTATTGGGCTGCAGACTAGTTTTTATATTTCCCTCTTTATATTTTCTGTGCTTGGATTAAGATATAGAATTGTGTAGTGATGAGTTACTTATGATTTTCTTGGGCATTTATGTTGTAATACTGCACTTTACAGCTTAGGTGCTACTCTAAGGGTTCCATTAAATTGGGAAAAACTTGGGAGTGGTACTTGCTGGCCTTGCCACGTGGCTCGTTTCCGAATTTTTGGAACTGGGGCGTGACAAGGTTTTTGTGGTGGCCCATGCATGTCGAGATTTAAATCGTCTTGTTACCTAACGGTGCCAAGCGAGCCTGCGAATTAGGATTAAAATTTAAGATCACATCCACTTGCTTGACTACCCTTCTATGACACCTCATCATTGATTTCCCTTATCAAATTACATCTTGCTTGATTTCGAATCGCTAAATTTTGGCTTATCTGCTTTCAAAGTATGAATCTCCGAAGTGGACGAGTGGCTCAGCAGGACGGTGTCCCCCGGGACCCCGGATCGTCTGAGGAGCAGACTTCGAGGAAGGTCCTCATGTTGACCCCAACTCTCCAGGGTAAGTTTTTGCGGCAGACAGAGATGCCGCAAGGTGAGCAGCGAGACCCGTACCAGGCACAGCCAGAGCAGCAGCCTCAGAGGACAGAGCAGCATCATCAACCTCCACCACCTCACCCGTAGATGCCAAATATGCCATTCCCGCCACCGGAACAGCAAGCGGATGGACAATAAATGTTTCAGATGTTCTACGCCATGATGCAGACCCAGCAGCAGGTTCAGTATCAGTCTCAGCAGCAGGCTTAGCAAGGCCAGCAGATACTCTGAAGGAGAGTATCGTCACTGCACTGGAGCATGTGATACTACCGGAGCAACAACCATCGGCGAGATCTATCAAGGATTTTTGTCATATGGTGCCCCTTCCATTTTCGGGTACAGAGGAGCCTACAGAGGTTCATGCATGGCTTACTAGTATCGAACACTAGTTGGAGGTTCATGCATGGCTTACTAGTATCCTGACACCCCTTCTTGCTCTTGGCTCCACAATCCTTGAAGCTCCCTCTTCTTGCAAGAATGAGAGAATTTGATGGAGAAAAAAGAAGATTTGATAGATGAATTAATGGGATTTTCTCTCAAGATTGGGAAGAACACTAAAATAGGAATGGAGGCTACTTTGCAAATGAAAAGGAGATGGAACCCATTCTTGGCTGCCATAAGGGTTAGGTTTGGGCCAATAGAAAATGTCTAATATGCCCCTAATAGGTCCCATTTGGTTAATCTAAGTCATGCAAAGGTTTGGGGTCAAAAGGGTCAAGTTTCTAATATCTAAATAACTAAACTTGTCATGTGGGTTTAGTCTAAATGCACTAGCCTAATGAGATGAGTTTGTGGGCCATGCCTAACTAATCTTTGGGTCCCGATTAGAGTGTAAACTATCCGGATCACTAACACAAGTCAAAACTAGACGAAACTCAAACCCGGCTAAACTAATCCCCAAAATACAATATTAATAAATAAATATTCACAAAAATATTAGAATATAAAAAATGACAAATTTACCCTCATTTTTGAAAACAGGCAGTTACAATCCTACCCCTTTAGAAAAATTTTGTCATCGAATTCGAAATGGTTGTACTCTTTTCTAGGTCAAGCCCCCAACAATTAAAGTCTACTAAATTTTATCCAAAGTTATACAACATACAATTCTATAGAATGGGAACAAACATGCATGGTTTTAGTCTCTACTATCATGTTATTGCAGTCTCCAATAGGATTTTTTCTATTAATCTAGCATGATCATCACATATGCAAGCTAAAGGTACTAAGAAAGCAATCAAACAATCAATGGGTGGAAAGAAACATGAAAAAGGAAAGAACAAGATCTAACCTCCAAATCCATCACCTACAGTGTGGGCCTCCTCGATCGTCATTGCAAAAGCCCTGCCCTGGCAGGGTACATCCCGCTGCTGGTGCGGGGCATGATGCGGTGCTACAGGTAGCCTAGCTCCCACTCTCTTCTCCAAAATATTCAAGTAACATCTCTACTGATACCTACTCTATTATATTTGGGTACCCTCTATTGGGTATCAATTCTGTAATCTGATAACCATACATGTCTACCAAGAATCAAGTTATCAAATTCTCGTCACGTCAGTAAGTATGGCTGCAATAAACCATATGGTCCTCAACTAAGGTACATACCTCTAGGATCGTGGTATCTAACATTTTTGCATTGTCGTATGCTTGGCTACGAAAACCTTAAATTCCCACAACCAGAGAAATATATCTAAAATCAGACCCTATGTCATTGCCATGCCTGCTAACTGTAGAAGACTCTAGATTCCATAACCGAAGCAACTTAGTCCAGAGGTTTATCCTGGTAGAAAATTAATGAACACCAAGAATCAAGTTCAAACACGGACAAGGAAGAATATACATAAATAGTTGGAATCAAATTTTGAGATAGTTTATCATGAGATTCTCAAGAGCCGTCCCTGGAATCTTCTCAAGAAGTCCTAACTGTGATTGAGTATCCTTAGACTATAGCATATATCTTCTAAACCTATAGCAGGCTCATAGCAGCACTCTAAGTCGAGCAACACTACGATATCGTACTAATTGCGACTTCTGACCTGCATGGGCCACCACTAAAAATGTGTCACGACCCGCACCCGTAGTAAGGGCACGAGTGCGAGACAACGTCCCAGCCTACGCCACAGAAACGGCGTAGAATGCTGTTTAGGTCTATTATCTAACAACAGTTATAATATCAAAACATGTCAAGAATAGTCAACTCCAAACGGAGGACAAGCAATGACAATATAATATACTCAATCACAAATTCTAAGAAGAAAAGATGACACAAAAAGATAAAGACAATAAGATATGAAAATATCATCCTGAAAGTCTAACACAGAATAATACAAGTCCAAAGTCTCAGAGTCAACAATCTCAAATACAAATACTAAACAATAACAAGCTAAAATGTAATCTGGAGACAAAGTCCAGTACTAAACTAATCTAGCAGAGCTACCAGTAATACCTCATCGGCTGGAACTAACCCCTGCTGGATAAGGGTCTCCTGGTCTACGTCCACTACGTCATGAGGACCCTAGTTGGTAGGACACTCGTCCTTGCAATCATCCGTAAAATTTTGTCAACATATCCAGTCAGGATGGAACAAGCACA
>JANAVB010038218.1:3422031-3659531 GCA_029216955.1 Iris pallida
ATTTTTTACCTGTATACCTGTAAGTATAATATATAAAAACATGTTGTTTTATATATATATATATATATATATATATATATATATATATATACTTATATATATATTATAATATATTATAACTTTGGTATGTAAGATAGGAATTATATAACAACTCCCCAAGCCCAGCCCAGGCATCCAATGCCCGAATAACTCGAGCCCATTAACCCTTAAACCAAGCATAAAAGCACCGACCCCCCTTTGGATCTGATGAATATAGAACCTACTCTCTGCTATAAACCGCCTTAACAACAGAGTACGCGAATAAAGAGGAGATCGACAAAACCCTAACCCAACTCTCTCGCAGCCCCATCCTCCAGCCTGGCGACCAACCCCGGCAACCGTGCGCCGCCGCGCGAGCGCCGGAGTCGCCGCGCGCGCTGCGCCACACGCACTGGGAAGCAACAGCAGCACGCCCCCGAAGGGTCTATTTCATAGGTAAGATTCTCCCTAGTTCTTCCATCGAATTTTGAACCAATTGCTTCGATAGAAGCACAACATATAGGTCTTTAGACCCCTCCAATTAGTTTGTAGTAAAGCGATCCAGAATCGAAGAGAAATCGAACCCAAAAACCTAAAAAATCTGTCCAAAAATAGAGCACTAGTGCAGTCCAACCCTCCATGTTTGTAGATCGATTTTGATCGATCTAATGCCATATTAGAAAATCTATTTGAAGAAACTTTTAGACAACATATAGGTCTTCATCACCCTTTTTGTGGATTCGGAAATCATCGACTATGCGTCGAGAAAACGAATCCCAAAGTTTTCCAAAAACCTGTTTTAAAAACATGAAAACTCATCCACACGACGTGTGTCCCGCCATTCCGGGCGACGTGGTCGCGAACCGAAAGCATCGAAAGCTGCGTAACGGTTTCATGGTCGTGTGGGCTTTGACGGAATTCAAATTGGTCGCGTGTGCGCGACGAATTTGATGCGTATCCGTCGAAATTCACCGTATCGTGCACTTTGCAAATTCTACAATTACTTTGTGCACGCTCGTCAGATCGAGACGAAACTTGCGCCAACAGGACCGTATCGTTTTTCTGGTCCTGTATGCCAAGTTTGCTCCGATTCTGAGACAGTTGATAAAATTGCCGTATCGCGGGCCCTCCGGTTCGACTCAACGGGTGATTTTGTGCACGGCCCGCCGGAATCCAACTTTGGACATACGGTTGGGTTCGTATCGGAAAACTGAATCCGTAGACATGTTATTTGACGACTTTAGAGACCATTGACTCTGGCACGCTTTTCGGTGCAAATCGGGTCCAACGGTGGACATCGTTTTTGCCCGAAATTACCGTTTTGTCCCTGTGTCCAGAATTAGACTTAAGGACAGGCAATCCTAACTAAATTGACTATTCTGAGAATGTTGGCAATGTCCATTTTAGCTTTCGGAAACAATTGTGGATTTTGACTTTATGGCGTACCAGTTGACCGTATCTTATTGGTTCTTCGCGCTGCCACCAGGCAAGTATACCTTGCCCACTCTACAGTACTTTCATACATATTACAGTTTCTTTTCTGTCACATTTTATTACCTGCTTCTTATGTTCATATCAGTGATATTTTCCTCATTTACGTGCACGTACATTATTTTCTTTATCCATTATATCACTGTTACTCCATGTATAGGTCCTGGTAGTATTGCCTTGTCGCGAGTCACATTCACTTGATATGTCTTGACCTGTTAGTTGTACTTGACTTCATTCGACTTGACTGGACACCTGTATAGTTCCTTGTGACATAGAGGACAGTTACTAGGCATGCGGGCTATATGATAGTTTCTGTTGGCCGGTAGTTCAGATGAGCTTCGGTTGTATTGATTATTCTGTTGGCCGTTAGTTTCGTGCTACGGTTGTGATATTCTGTTGGTCGTTATTCTCGAAGGAGATGCGTTTGTGATTATTCTGTTGGTCGTTAGTTTCGGATGAGCTACGATTGTCATGGTACTCTGTCTATTAGCCCAAGTGTTGAACATTGTCCTTGATGTTGCGTTATCATGTATTTGTTTAGAAGTAGAGTGTCATATTTCTGTCATTCCCTTTATGCATATTATTTACTGTCATAGTGGCATGTTTTATGTATCTTGCTAGTCCTCTGAGGACCTGATGATCTCTTCAGGTTTAGCGATTGTATGGAGTTAGTTAGCAGAGCGGGATGGTACAAGATTGCGATGCATGATACAGGTATTTGCTTGTGATATTTCTTTATTATCCTTTCGTGCTTTATATTCAGTACTATGATATTCTCTGCTTATTTATAGGCTCATATCATTCTTGGAGTCTAATCGAACAATATGCTAATGGGCTGCAGACCATGACCCATACTTGTTCATTCTTGTTTATATGATTCATGTGGATTAAGATACAGTTTAGATTAGACATAATACCCATGACCGTGACAGCTTATACGTACTCGAGTCGGGCTGGAGTCCGCTCGATACGTAGCTAGCTTGCTCACGAGCTCGCGTCCGAAAACCGGGTGCGGGTCGTGACATGAATAGTATTTAGATATTTTTGTGAATAGTGTAGATGCATTCTATTATCCAATGGACAATTGGTTTTTTTTCAATGGCTAGGATTGATCTAGAATGTGACATGGATCACGATCCAACGGTCACGATTAATTCCCTCTTCTATCTATATCCATTAAGTTTCTCTCTCCTTTCTCTTTTCTTTATTTCTCCATTTCCTCTTTCCTTTTCCTCAAGCCTAGGAAGCTTGGCCTTGAGGCCTAAAGTGTGGTTTCATGCCCCTCTTGGTGGTGGAGTAGAAGATTAGGATTAGAACTTAACCTAGGCAAGTACATCTTGCTCAAAAGTGACATGACCAAACTTTCTTTTTATTTTCCATAGAAACTAAATTTTTATTGGCCTATAATATGCTTCTTTAAATTGTTAACATGTTTAGTATATAGCACTTTTGGTTTTGATCGACAGTATTGCGTAGATCTGAGTTTCTAGATATAATTTTCGAATATTTTAAGGTATTGATCTATCAAATATTTTTAATTTGTGAAAACCAATACTTCTCTGTTGTAGGAAATTCAATTCTATGCAATTTTAACTTTGAAAATCTGAATTTCGATTTAAAATGAGATTTTTATGGCCGAAACAAGTTTTGGCAAAAATCTGAAATTTGTTGCTGTTTGGAAAATCGGTATACCGACGGTATGCCGTAATATACCGACGGTATGCCGATTTTTGCACCAGAAACTTTCTGTCTTTAGGCCGAAATACCGCAGGTATGCCGTCATATACCGTCGGTATGCCGTTTTATTCCGTTTTAGGCTATTTTTGTCCCTTTTGTCCGTTTTTGATATTTTTTCAATTATAATGGACTCTTAACATGATTAGATGACCTTGGATAGTTAGTGAATGATTGTACATCCTATATACATGACGCATGTTTATGTTCATGTATTGTTCTAAGTCCAGATTATAGATAGTGGCCTGTCATGGTGCACTCCAGATTACTATATATGCCTAGCTCGATTTAGTGGCTCGTAGTAGCGCACTCATGTACTGATTTTCTTGATTTAATTCTAGATTGAGATTTGATTTCTGATTGACTTCTATATTGAGACTGAATGCATGTTCTTTATTGACACCGTGGATTTAACTTGTTATATGTCTAATCTATTTGCATCTTAGCAATGGACAATCGAGTGTGAGTATTGTCTATTGTATCGTGCGTAATGTGTATTGAGAACATTTGTCAGAGATATCTCGCAAATGACTTGTACCCATGGCTCGTCATTATAGGACGATTCTTGAGTGTCCACGACTTGAGAATTGAAAATGAATGTTATAGGTAATTGACTAGTAAACTCATATAGATCATTGGGAGGGGAGGACACTTCATGCTACCGCGTACTCGGATCACTATAGGACCCCACAGTGGCAGGGATAACCCCGATTGGCGTGGGCCCCTGTCCACTATTGATTGAGTAGATGTTTATCTACTATTGATATGTTATTGAGTAGATGTTGTTTATCTACTATTGATATGTTTCGTTTTTGGAATAGATGTTGATCTATTATTGATTGAGATTGTTTGGTTGATTGTATTTCTTTTCTTCTACCATCGTCGCCCCCTTGGCCATCCGAGTTACTACAGCGTAGGTGGTAGTGAAGTTTCTCAACTTGCATACTAGTAATTAGGATTGTGATAACACTAGCTAGTTAATGATATCAAGCCGTAGTCAATGATTGGTCGTGCACTTTTGATTATGTTACCTTATATGCTCTTGTGTCGGTGAGTGGCCAGAGGCTAAGTTCTGCTAGGGAAAAGATCTGCAACCCCGGTCCTTATTTGGTTTAAGGGTTGTAGCTCTAATTTCTAGTAGTTCCTAAATCCCTTGTTGCTCATCGGATTATTCTGTTCCATAGCTATATTGTTCAGTATTTCCATTCAGTCATTTATATTCTTGAGATACGTGCATTGGTACCGCACTAGTCTCGACCCGCTTTTATTTACTTCTGTCATTATGTTATTGTATTGTTGCCGGGTTTTGTCGTGCACCTCGAGCTTCCTTGTGGTACTTGCTATTTGGGGCCTGACCCCACTGGTTTTGTTTGGCCAGATTTATTGCTGGAGCCCGAGGATTCTCCCTACCTTTCTCTGGATTACTCGCCGTCGGCTTAGATCTGCGGTTGTTCCTCCTCGCGAGTGGGTTCCCTCTTCTTACCACTTGTGGTTTATCTCATTTTGGTGGTGTTAGCTAGGGCATGTGTTAGCCCTATTATTTTGAGACTTTCTCAGACTTCGGTCAACATGATGTATTATATTAGATCTAGACTGATATAGTGATCATGTATATTGGTACTTTGCAAGTATAGCATTTTGTATTCACTAGCTTCATGATCATGTATGATACAGTATTTTGGGACGCCTCTTTACTTTCATATTTGATATACTCTTGATACATGTATGATACAGTATTTTGGGACGCCTCTTCACTGCGCACGAGGGCAAAAGTACCCACGGCGCACGTTGCGCGCAAGTACGGCGCACGTTGCGCGCAAGTACGGCGCACGTTGCGCGACAGAAAATCGTGCGCGGCGTGCGACGCGCAAGTTGCGCTGCGTACGAGGGAAAAAGTGCCCACGGCGCACGTTGCGCGCAAGCACGGCGCACGTTGCACGACATAAAATCACGAGCGGCACGCAAGTTGCGCTGCGTGCGAGGGCAAAAGTGCCCACGGCGTACGTTGCACGCAAACACGGTGTACGTTGCGCGACAGAAAATTGCGCGCGGCGCACAAGTTGCGCTGCGCGCGAGGGCAAAAGTGCCCCCAGCGCACGTTGTGCGGCAGAAAATTACGCACGGCGCGCAAGTTGTGCTGCATGCGAGGGCAACAGTGCCCACGGCGCACGTTGCGTGCAAGCACGAGGCGAGGCAGCGAAAACACTGCGCGGGCACTGTCCATCGTCCCGACAGCACCAAAAGGTGAGGGGAACCCATGAACACAAAAATGGCATAACTTTCTCATATAAAATCAAAATCTAGCGGTTCAAAAGCCAAATTTTGGTTGAATGAAATTTTTCACAACATGGAACCATTAGATTTCGAAAATATCAAACTTTAAAAGATCAAAACCAAGAAAAACAAGAATTTTTTAAAACTTAGATCTACAAAAATGTAACCATCAAAACCAAAAACTCCAAGTTCTAAAGAGGCTTAGAATCATGAAAGAAAGAGAATAGAACAAACAAAAATAACACTGTTCAAGATTTGGCAAGATTTACTTGCCTAGGTTTTGGAGGAGAAGCAATTGGAGAAGAAGGAGTAAATGAAATGAATGGAGGAGAGAGAGAGAGAGAAGTTAATTTTTATACAAAACCCTTCTCATCTCAACCCAACCCAAACCAACTCATGCCAAGTTGAACCAAACCAAAATAAACCAAGTACAAGATTAAACCAAGGCAAGACTAAGAAAGATAAGTCAAAACACGGGTCACCTGACAAATGTCAGAAATCCGTATACGTACACTGATAATACGTATAACGAAAAATGGGAGTGACAGGTATGCCGTCGGTATATACTGGTATACTGGCGGTATGCCGATCAAGGAGAAAATCTATAAGTTTGAAAATTTTTAAAGCGTTCTGAAAATCAAGAAAATATAAAATACAGTACAAAAATACGTATCCGTATATAAATACCGATACAGTGAGACGAGTCTCACAACTCTCCCATCCTTAGAAAAATTTCGTCCTCGAAATTTCCTAAAGCTAGTCGAGCATGATAACCAAAACAAAAGCTCAAGAAAATACAACTATCTCAATCAAACAAGGCATGGCATGTCAGTAAATGAAGGCAACAGTAATATAAATAAATACGTAAGCAATAACACAACCACAATCAAGAAGGACTGGAGGCATATGAATAGATACGTCTCCTGAGTCAGTAGAGTAGGGACCAACATCCTCGCTGGCCTACGCTGATTCCAAAAATGGATAAAGGTCAAGTCTCAAAGTAAGTCAGTACCAATGACTTAGTCCAAGACATGACTCTACCCATGACGTATCTTCGTAGTCGAGACGTGTGATAGATGTCATGTATCTCAAGATACGAAGACAGAAGAGTGGGACGAGAAACTCGCATTCACTCACCGAATAAGTCAAGCCGACCGTTGTACTCCATATATAGATAGAATATAAGGTCACCGACAGGAACCCAAGATATACCGCCATTACCTGGCCTGCTAATGAAGGAAGACCATGAAGATGGTACCTGAGACTCCCAAGGTATTACCCTCATGCAGATACTACAGCTGCTCCTGGGACTGCGCATACAACTGTACTCTGAGCTGCCTGATCCTCTGAGCTCGCGATGGCGGTAGGTACTGCGCCAATGGCTGAACATCTAGTATTGGCCCCAAATACTCGTCCACTGTTGGAGGTGATGACTGAGGCGACTGAAAGGACTGCAGTGGTACATCTGGTGTAGATGGTCGTCTTCGAGATGTTGGATAGGGGCAATTACTAACTGAATGGTCCTCTGCTCCACAGCGGAAGCATCGTTTATTAGCCATCCAACAAGCTGATCTGTGATGCCCCAACTTTCTACAATATGCACAGGCTTGTTCTGCCTGTTACTGCTGCTAGTTTTTTTGCCTCTGAGCTTGAGTTTGTTCATACTGCTGAGGTTTCTGCTGCTGGAATGTATTGGACTGTGCCGGTAAATGCCTGTGAGCCTGTTGTTGCTGAACTGGTGCTGGTGCATGCTGGTTGGAAGGCTGGAAGGATGACGATTCGGCCGGACTCCTCCAGGAACAAATTACTATCAAGTGGTCAGGTGAACCGTATGATAAACATAGAAAGTTAGCCCTCCGACAAGTAAGATGAGTGTGCCCTCCCCTTCCACAGAAGGAACAAACGGCTGGTAACTCCTGGTACTGGTATGGATGTTGGTATGCTGGTACTGGTGAGGGATGTCGAGGTGAAAAGCCTGACATGTATGTATGGTACCTCTTACGACCCTCAGTTTTGGATGTCGTCCTCCTGGCTATATACTCGTGCTCTCGTACTGCCTCCACGGTAGGTCGGGCTCGATATGCTGACTAACTAAATGATCGGTACTGCCTGGCTCCACCTTCTGGCTGCAAGTCCTCGGCTTAAATTTCCTCTGGTATTCCTTGCCCACTACGATCTATCAACATCTGGATACTCTGTTGGAGAACGAGATCTCATTGTTGCTGTGACTCCATTATTTCCTTGATGATCCCTATGAGTGCAGGTACATCAGACTGATCTGGAACTACCTCTGCTCGGACTGCTGATTGTACTGGCACAGCTGGCTGATCGGGATTGTCTGACATCACTGCACTCGGGTTAACTCTCGATTCTGCATCTGAATGCTGAGACTGGTCATCCACAACTGGCCTAACAGAAGATTGCTGACCTGCCATCAGCAGAACCCAAACAAGATAATCGGAAGGATTAAGAATAGTGTCCCTGAAAGTTAAAGGACACAAGGATCAAATCGAGGGGACACGTGTCACGACCCGCACCCAGTGAAAGGCACGAGAAGTGAATACGCCCAGCCTACGCCCAGCCTACGCCGCAATGTCGGCGGTAAAATGCTGTCCTGAGTTACAATATCTAACATAGTCTAGAATAAGCTCTGAATGGAGAGTAAAATAATAAGTAACTCAATCACAATACTAAGATGGAATAGAATAGAAATCACAAGAGAGTCTCAACATAAATAGAAGTCTAAGTGTAAACCACCAGAATAAATCTCAAGTACAACTCATAAAGTCTCAAAATAGAAAGGCGATAAATACTAAGTCACAGTTAGACTATGGGCAAGTCCTCAGCGACTGTTAGATCCTCCTGAGGGTCCACGTCGCCAGTGTCATCTAAGCCAATGCCATAATAAGTAGGACAGTACTCCTCATCATCACTTGTAAAAAATTTAACATGTCCAGTCAGGATAGAACGAGCACATATCTCTCACAACAGTTCATAGCAGGAATGGACAAATAAAGCAAGCTATAGAAAACTATACATGAATCGCTGTAAAGGAAATGAACAAGAGAGAGAATATAAAATGAGATATAATATGATAAATAGAGAAGTGTAACCATCTACGTGATTTAGAGCATGAATTAGTTATATAAACGGTCTGGGTTGCACATGGATACAGCTATGGAGTGCACATGGATACCTACTGGGGATAATAATCACATAACCAACTACACTCTCCCTGCCCCCAATCAATGCATGTTATGTTATTGCACATGGATAATAACTACTGTATACATGGAGCTCATATGGTCATGAGTGTACATGAATAACATATGAGTGCACATGATAATATGAATACATGGAGTACATGATGGCCATGATAAAGTACATGAACATGACATACTCGATGTATCCGAGGGGATAACATTGCATAAAAAGATCCATAGGGTACTAATCCGTGTGAACGTCGTGTCAGCATCAAGTATACTAGTCTATAACAAGAGAACATATCCAAAAAAGTATGAAAAGATCAGAGAATGTACTCGCCTGGCAAACTGAACTGCTGATGATGAAGTGTAGCTAAACTGGGGCAATGTAAACCTATTTAAAGTATACCCATGTCACAACCAAGTCCACAATATCAAAAGAAATAGCTACAATGCAAGACTATATGCTTCTAGGTCCATTTCAGTCAAAGTCAACCCTCGATCAACTCTAGTCAAACCTGGTCAACGCTGGTCAAACCTGGGTCAACTAGTCCGTCTACTAATTTCTAGGTCATACACAAAATTCTAGGTCATTTGGAGTTCGTTTGAGTTGAATTAGATCAAGTTTGACCCAAAGTTGACTTTTGTCAATTTGGTCAACTTGTCGGCCAATTCGACTAAACTAGGCTCGAAATGACAAACCAAATCTGTCCTAGGACTCCTATAGTTATATACACCACTACAATCTACTCTAAGAGAAATTCCAAGCATAATATCTACATGCATATAGGTATATACACACACATGTGTATATACAATACAAACAAAACATAAATCTAACAAATGGTGGTGTGTGTGTGTGTGTCCTGGAGCTTACTAAAATGGGATAAATCTGAGATTAAAAACAATAAAATACAACCGTGGTATACCACAATTTAATATACTATTTATATATATATATATATATATATATATATATATATATATATATATATATATATATATATATATATATATATATATATATATATACACAAATGCTCAAAATGGAAAGATACACAATGATAGATACACAATGATGCGATATAATATATATATATATATATATATATATATATATATATTAAAAAACCAAGCGGCCGTGTCAAAGACACCCAGCCACCGCCTGGCCCGGGGGCCGTGGGCAAACCACCAAGCCGCCCCCGTAGGGGCTCGAACTCCGTCCGATGCCCCAAGTGCCGGTGCGCCTAGCCACTTGAGCTACAAGCGCCCGGCATATATATATATATATATATATATATATATATATATATATATATATATATATATATATATATATATATATATATATATACACACAAATGCTCAAAAATGGAAAGATATGCAATGATGCGATATAATATAAAGAGTCTAAAATCTGGAATAATATCTCCCTCGACCCATTCTCAATATGTATGCATTAGGAATGGATTTCAACGGGGTTTTATACATATATAGTTAAACATATATATACATAGCTATATATAAAGCATATATATACTCATAATTGATGGAAAATTATGAAACAAAGCCAAAAGTTGGTTCCCACATATCCGAAATCTCATATACATATTAAAAACTCAGAATTTATAAGCAAAAAGGCTGGAAAACAAAATATCACAGTTCAACTCAAAATCGAAATTAAAAAAAATAACTCAATTTCACACAATGACCCAAAATGCAAAATACACCAAACGACTCGCGAAACTCGGCATACACGTTGGTCTCGACCCACATGATGCGTTTGTATACTCTCGGGTTCGAAATCGTATCCGTGTCGTGTCAACAGAACGCGTATTAGAATTTCCCGATACCGCGTGATACGCGTGCGTTCTCGCTCGTTTGAGCGCCGCACAAGCAACGAAAAGCCCCGTGCTTGTGCACGTAGCTGGGGGTCCTAGGGTAGGTCTAGGACACAATGACATGGTGACACGCTGTGCCAAAACAGCGCACGCGGCCTGCACCTGCGCAGCCTGCTGTGCGCGCGCGCGCCCGCGCGCCCTCGTGCGCGCGGTTCCGGCCTCGCTGCTCGCTCGTCGGGCCACACCGCGACTCGGGGTCTGTCCTACAGTTCGTCTCAGTATAGGTCAACATATTCTGGGTCCTGGAATGGGTCTTCGCTGCATCATGTGCGCGCACGAAGTCCGTTCCCGCAACAAAAATGAAAGGCTGAATGCACGGTGGCTGAGCGGTGCACGCGCGATTTCTTCGCGCTTGCTCAACGAAAAGCCGTGAAATTTTACGAACATGGGGGCAGAGGTTGCCCTCACGTGCTCACAAAATTTCACGTAAAAATACGCTCTGTGCATCGAGAAATCACGCACGGACAGCAGGACACGCACGGCCTCGTGCACGGGATCCGTGCACGTGCGTCCGTCGCCCGAAAAGCCGCTGATACGATGCCAAAACCAAAACCATCTTCACTAAAGTTTATCAAAATCATATTATCTAAACATCCATGAAGTCAGAATCGAAAAACAATAACTTTCTATCCTAAGCGGTATTTCGTCGAACACGTGTCGTAAGGGATCGACACGTATCTGATACCTCCATGAAACGGAGTCAAAATCTCACAACATTTCGTGGGCAAGACTAGGGCACCTATACGGATGCAAAAATGAAAGAAAAACCAGATTTGAAATGGTAGATTAGGGTTTACCTATTGAGTGTCAAAACTCAATGAACGGGGCTCCTCGGTTGTCGTGTCGACCGATTTCCCTCCAGCAAAAACCTCCGTCTCCACTCTAGAAGTGCTCCAACAGATCCTCCTCGCCTCGACGAGCGTAACAGAGTTCGTTTGGGAATAAACGAACTCCGGATGAAGGAATTATGAGTTTTGGAGAGGTGGATCTTTTAGGGTTTCTTTGTGGAGGTTACAATTCTACAAATGAATGCAAAAGGGGAGGGGGTACTGCTGTTTGGGCGGCCAAGGGGGGTTCTCTAGGGTTAGCGTTTCACTTGGGCCAACTCTTTCTCAAGTAGAAATGGGCCCAAGTCAAAAGCTTAAAGGCTAACATGCAAAAAGGCTAAATTAAATCAATTAAAGCCTTAAAATAATCTAATGCATAAAAATAAATTCTAAAAATAAAAATAATAATTCTAAGGCATGGTTAGTCCCTATACAATGTCCCCTAAGGTTAAACCAGTTGCTAGCACAATCATAAGTCAACATATTCAGAAAATCACATAAAGGCCAAAATGGCTAAAATGACTAAAATCATCTAAATCACTCCAAAAATAGAGATTAAAACTAAATAAATTTTTAAAAACAAAATGTGAATTTTAATTACATTATTAGGCTTCCAGTGAAGGTTGACTAAGGTCAAACTACCAAGTCACCAGTCTGCAACCAATCAAATCACACTGTAAGCAATCCAATTTATAAATAGATAAAAATTCAAATAAAAATCATAAAAATTAAAATAAATAACAATTACTAAAATATCCTTGAAATTGAAAAGTGAGTGTGACAACACGAAAGATCAACGATCAAGACAGATATCAGGTCAAATGATCAGAGATAGATAATAATACGAATGATATCAATAAAGGAGAATTGTGACTGAGATATCTAAACATCAGTAACCCCTACATATCTGATAAATCAGACCTGTATGGGCCACCACTAAAACCTATGTCACGCTCCAGAACCAGAATACTGGTAAGCAGAGACGAACAAGACCAGCTACGTAATGCCAAAGTACACCAGTACTCTGAAATCATGTATAAGCTGTCTAGACATGGGGGTTACTTCTACAAGCCAACAGTCGATCCTAGGTCAAGCAATCCTAGGTATCTCAATCACAGACAATTATATAAAGTACAAGAAGTATGATCATCAGATATACAATAGTAAAGCATCCCAAACCATATATACATGGATGATCATCAAGCTAGTAATACAAAATAGAGAACTAGCAAGAGTAATAATCATATATGATAAGCTCTAGCTATAGTCTAGAATACGCACATCATGTTTAGGTCCGTAGGCTAAATATCAAGAACCAAAACACGAGCTAAACATGTGCTCAGAGGCTAAATGCCAAAAAAGAATAATGTACATATCAAGTGGGAGAATGAAACAAGAAACCCACTCAGGTACTCTGGTGCTCTGGATGGTCACCGTCGAGTAGATTGTACGGAAGATCCTTCGGGCTCCTCTATCAGATCTAGCCAAACAAAACCAGTGGGGTCAGATCCCAAATAGCAAGTAACACAAAGGAAGCCAAACTTATGAACTAAAACCAGCAATAACTAACATATCAACGGTTAGAGATACAAATAAGTAGATGTTGATCGAGACTCGTGCACTACCAATACACTTATCCCGAGAATAGAAAAGACAATAAGTAAAGCATCATGTGTCGTAAAGTAATTAACATATGACATAATGTACAGTGTAGTCATATTAAGTAAACGAAAGCTTGAGAATATGTAAAATTAATTGATCATGTAAGCATGTGAGCCAGCCGGGTCATGAGAGCATGGTGACCCAGCATAGGGATCATGTATGACTTGTGAGATAACTGGACTTGTGAGCATGAGAGATAACTAGGGCATGAGAGCATGTGAGAACTATATAGAACGACAATGATAAGATGACTTGAGAACTATTCCAGAAGCCAAGTTACAACCCGTAACCCAAACAAGGACCGGGGTTGTAACCCTTCTCCTGAACAGAACTTAGTTTTTAATCATTGTATAACATAAGGATCATGTATGGCGTGTGAGTACTAAGTAGGACGACAAATGACAAAATGACTAAGAAACTACTCCAGAAGCCCGAGGTTGTAACCCTCCTCCTGAGCAGAACTTAGTCTCTAATCATTTATCGACAAAAGTAAAGCATAACAATAATGTACTAAAATAAACATACGGACACTGCCTAGACAAAACTAGACTGGACTGACTCCATCCATCAATTACGGCCAAGCAATGAGTACGGCTTGATACGTTAACTAACTAGGGTTATCACAAGCTATTTACTAGCAAGATGCAATGAGATATTCCCACAGTCACAAGCCCTGCAGACTATCCAGGTTATCTAGTTGCAAGTTGAGAGAGTTGTATTAGGTGACTTGGGGGTGCAACACATGACAGCGTGCTAGAAATGCGTCCTACTCGTCGGCAGGCTACAAGTCCAATTAAAGCGTCCAGATAACGGGATCGCATGTGACTGAAAAATCTCTCTATATGAACTACTTGATCAATCTAGTCATTAGCCTAGTCAGATTAAGTATAAATTCCTGACCGTGGTAACCAGAAATTCATGTCCTAAGCATGATACAGATGAGACATGTAGCTTGTTCACGCATACACAATACATTCAACCACGGTGTCCAAAAGAGTTACATTAGAAAAGGAGGATAGTCGTCGCAACAGCATCTTGATTAAGCATGTCATGTTAGGTTTACTTATCATGTAAAGAGTACTTGTCAAGAGTGCGCCTCGACGGGCCACTATCATGTAAAGCAAAGAAGTGACATGTAACATGAGTGCACCACAACGGGTCACTATCTGGAATAAGCAGAGAAGAGACGTGTAGCATGAGTGCACCACGACGGGCCACTATCTAGATTAAGCAAAGAAGAGACGTATAGCATGAGTGCACCACGACGGGCCACTATCTAGATTAAGCAAAGAAAGACAAAAATCATGAGTGCACCCCGACGAGCCACTATATAAGAATAAGCAAACATGACAATAAGGATCGCATGTAGAAAGAATTAGATAAAAGACGTATCATGGCATGGGAGAAGAAATAAATAAAAAATACTACTTGACATAAAACAATAATTGAATCTATGCTAGCGTTAAAAATTTAAGTGGGTACAATTATTCTCTAACTGTACAAAATCATCTAATCATGATAAGCATTTATTACAGTCGAAGGAAACCTCAAAAACGTCAAGTACAAAAAATATGCCAAAAAGATCAAAACTATTATTGCAATTATCAATCGCATATGAACTCCAATTAAAGTGAAACAAGAAGATTTTTGAAGCCAAGACAAAGATCTACAACTTTCATGTTTTGAGTTTTTCAAGATTTTGGCTACAAAACAGCTCAAATGGGCAAAAATAGTCATTTGGAGTCACGTTGCACGCAAGTACGGCACGCTGCGTGCGAGGGCAAAAGTGCCCAAGGCACACGTTGCGCGCAAGCACGGCGCACGTTGCGCGCAAGCACGGCGCACGTTACGCGGCAAAAAAATACGCGGGCGCGCGTCGCGCAAGTTGCGCTGCGCGATGGCAAAAGTGCCCACGGCGTACGTTGCGCGCAAGCACGGCACACGTTGCGCGACAGAAAATTACGTGCGGCACGTAAGTTGCGCTGCGTGCGAGGGCAAAAGTCCCACGGTGCACATTGCGCGCAAGTACGGCGCACGTTGCGCGGCAGAAAATCATGCAGCACGCAAGTTGCGTTGCGCGCGAGGGCAAAAGTGCCCACGGCGCACGTTGCGCGCAAGCACGGCGCATGTTGCGCGCAAGCACGGCGCACGTTGCGTGGCAAAAAATCGTGCACGACGTACAAGTTGCGCTGCGCGCGAGGGCAAAAGTGCCCACGGCGCACGTTGCGCGCAAGCACGACGCGCGGCAGCGAAAACACTGCGCGCAGCACTGTTCATCTTTCCGACAGCACCAAAAGGTGTGGGGAACCCATGAACACGAAAATGGCATAACTTTCTCATATGAAGTCGAAATCCAGCGGTTCAAAAGCCAAAATTGGGTAGAATGAAATTCTCCACAACATGGAACCATTAGATTTCGAAAATATCAAACTTTAAGAGGTCAAAACCAAAAAAAAGGAAAATATTAAAACTTAAGTCTACAAAAGTGTAACCATCAAAACCAAAAACTAAGTTCTAAAGAGACTTAGAATCATGAAAGGAAGAGAATAGAACAAACAAAAATAACATTATTCAAGATTTGGTAAGATGTACTTGCCTAGGTTTTGGAGGAGGAGCAAATGGAGAAGGAGTAAATAAAATGAATGGAGGAGAGAGAGAGAGAGAGAAGTTGGTTTTTATACAAAACCCTTCTCATCTCAACCCAACCCAAACCAACTCATGCCAAGTTGAACCAAACCAAAATAAACCAAGTACAAGATTAAACCAAGGCAAGGCTAAGAAAGATAAGTCAAAACACGGGTCACCTGACAAATGTCAGAAATCTGTATATGTACACTGAAAATACGTATAACGGCTCATGCCCAATTACACGGGTCACCTGACAAATGTCAGAAATCTGTATATGTACAATTTAAGGCATTCCGAAAATCAAGAAAATACAAAATACAGTACAAAAATATGTATTCGTATATAAATACCGATACAGTGAGATGAGTCTCACATGCACCCAACCAATCCATGTCGAAGGTTATATCGTACTCCTTGATGTCGAGGACGATAACTTCCAAGGATAGATTTCTCCCTCTGATGCAGATGTAATCATCCCTACAAATTAGAGTGGCAGGCATATCTACTCCCGATGGAGTGCTAACGCTAAGATTCATATCTAATAATTGCATGGATAATTTATTTTCTTCTATAAAGTCAGCAGCTATTGTCACGACCCGCACCCAATAATTGGGCATGAGCCGTGGGTACGTCCAGCCTACGCCGCGGTATCGGCGGTAGAACGCTGTCTAGTCATCTCCACAGTTTACAAATACAACCACGCAGTTTATATTCATTTTCACAAAGCAAACAATTCTCAAAGAGGCCAAACTAATGAATTCTATAAATAACTTGGAGAGATAGAATATGAATAAACTGAGAAACTCCAATATCAAAAATGTATCAAGTGTCACAATCTCCAAAGAAAGGTAATATTCTAAAACATCAACTCATGAGTCTCAAATATGAAATACAACTATAAGTCTCAGCTGAACAAGCTGTGAAAATAAAGAAATAAGACTACTGGAAGCCATCTGTAGCAGGCAAGTCTGCATAGGCAGCCTCCAACTCGTCCTGTGCACCAAAGTCGGGATCTGCAGTGTGCTCATAATATGTAGTACAAAAGTTCTCTAACTCCTCACCTAAAATATTGGTTATCCAGTCAGGATTGGAACAAGCACACAAGCTGAAAAACTATCCGCAACATAATAGAATCGACAGTACAATGAATATAACATATGTAAAGGAAACTAAACATGTAATGTGATGATATGGTGTATCTAGAATAAGATAAGGGTCGCAGAATAATATGTCAACTGGAAAGAATGTGAAAGCATAGTGACATGTCAAGTGGTAAAAAAAATAATAATAAAAGACAAGCTATCTAAGTGAATTGAAATATCTGTTTCGACATGTGAACGGCTATGGGATAAATCAGGCGCACTGCACGTGTCGTGTGCAGCGGCTAGCATTCACGAAATACACTGGGATAGAATGGAAAGTTCACACATCTACTAGGATATTTCCCCCTTCCGACCAGTACTCATGAATCCCAAATAAGACACAAAAGGAGCTAAACAATAGTATAATAAATGGGGTTCATGTATCTCACTCGTGTGTCCATCGTGTCATCAAGCAAACGAACATATGAGTTTATACTGCACAAAACTATCAGAAGTAGAAGTAGAACAGAAAGTGTACTTGCATGTCGTCCTGAGCTGGGTGTACGAGTCAAAAGCCAAGTCAGAGTCCAACAGACCTATAGTATGAATCACTTCTAAATCAATTATAGGAAATCAATCATTGAGTCTATTTAACTATTATAAATACTCTTTACACTTAGTGATCTTAATGGCCTAGAGTTAATTTACCCTAATTCTCATGTCTAGTATTAATGTGTGGGAACACTTGTGTCCTACTGTCAAGACTACCAAAACTTGACTATAGATGTACTCACTTAGTACACAAGCCTCTATGTCCTTAGTGACACTACCCATGTTCTGCTATACTGCTGTTTAGTGTAGTCTGCTATTCTGCCTGTACCCAACTATGGGATATTAGACATGTCCTAGTGTAGGTCATTCAAGCCACAATAGATGAGGGTGAATGTAATGTATATAACCTGTGTAGGGCATATAGCAAAGAGGGGATGACAGTAACTAATGTAATAAATTTGGGCAGAATTAGACCTATGTTGCCTGACATATCCTTGCTGCAGGATATATGCTCAGTGTGTAATGCTTTAGATTTAATGAAAGGTTTTGCCAAAGATTGCCATGCCTACTTGAGTCTCTATACTATCCTTTCTCCCAGTCTAGGGGACTGAACAGCAAGTATGGATAGGGTACTAACTCAACCTAGTACAGTCTCTGCCCTGGGTGTACACATATGGGTGTGTTAAACTCCATATCAGAATATTGGAACAAGAGAATAAGTTACTCTCTTCACTTCCTAGTAAATCTGGTACACTCAAGGTTATGGTATCAGAACTCCCTTAATGATTTAGTCCTTACTAATTGTTAGCCCTCACTGTTCTGTTAGATGGAAGGCATGGGATACTTCACATTTCCAGTTAGCTGGTTCAGTCCTTAATTGGACTTGGTATCAGTCGATTTCATAGCAGACCCAACAAGCTCACTATAAAATGAACCCAATCTGTTCAAAACAACAACCACTGTGTGAAGCCAAACACAGGGATAAAATCAGGTGTCTACACTTATTCCCTGCAGACTAGCATATGGCTGCAACAGTTGCCTCCTCCAGTATAAAGAACTGCAGAAGAAGGAAAAAGGCCACCTGACTTGAGAGGTTACCAAATCTGATGAACATTGCCCAGATTGTAGTTATGACATTGTAATGATGTGGTAGAGTAGAGAGAACACTGATCAAGGTAATACAAAGAAATGGTGGTTAAGCAAGGAGATGACCTTACAGGGATTAATGGAAGAGAAGGATTCATCTAGTCATCCATAATTTATGGGACCAATGCTTTGCAGCAGGGTAATAGAGACTTTCAACCCATGAATCCTTGCATTTAGAAATGCAGAATCCTAAAATGCCATGGGTAAATCTCATCACCTCTACGAGTTGGTCTCATAACACAACTCTAATATCCTTCCTATAACATATCACTTATCCTGTCATCCTCATAACTACTCTCACAAACTTACATCCATCCATTACTGAAATATCTATATATGAAGTATACTATCTTCGCACAGTCGGCCACTACCATGACCCCCCATACACCTCTAGTGCATACACTCCCTACCACAAAGTTTGATACATCAGTCCAGTATAAGACTGGACTCAGATGAGGAGTATACCCCTCCTCTAAAATAGTTATTTGACATAAAAGGAGTAATCCATATGTTATGAAGACAAATCTCAAAAAGAAAATATAGGACTGAACCATAAGGCATATAGAACAGGTTAATTTTTTAGTACAAAGTGACAGGACAATAGACATTAGGATAGATCAATACCAGGGCCGGCCCTGAGTTAATGGGGGCCCTAGGCAAATTTTTAAAATGGGGCCCATATATAATATAAAAAAATTGAACTAAAAAATGATACAACCAAGGCTAGAACCTAGGATCTCTTGTGTACAAGTATAACAAACTATCACTACACCACAAATGTTTTGTGATAAAGGAGGATTATATTATATATTAGTTCCATTATCAATATAAGATTACTAATATATATATACATTTAAATTAATTTTTTTGGGCCCCCAAATTTTATGGGGCCCTGGACGGTCGCCCTGGCCGCCCTGGGCCAGGGCCGGCCCTGATCAATACAAGATGCAGGGTTGAACCATTAGATCAGTTGACCCCATTAGATACTAGACTGATACATAAGTAGGATATGGGCTAAATGATATGCAGTGGGTGGACATGGTAGATGCAGGACAATTAGTTGCAGTGGTAAATAAAGAATATAGAATACAGAGACACCATATGGACCCTAATGTTACACTCCTATTCTTGATATTATTCGATTCTAAGGGATATACCTATCATCTATTGTACAACATATAACTTCATGTATCTTGGTACAGGATCTTAGTATTATTGTCTGTACTAACGTTTAGGGGTTACTCATGTCTTCATCTAGGAATTTCATCGAGCACCTACCCTTCATTTCTAAAGTGTTGTGCAGAAATAATAACTTGGCATGTCGAGAGGGATGAAGAACTTACCTTTTGTTGCACCAAACTCTATGCTCCTTGGCTCCTACTTAAAGTCCTCTGCGGCAGGGAAGAAAGTGAGATTTTTAGGGTTCGTAGATGACAAGGGTCGGCTACCTGTCATATATGTGTACTTATATACTAGGGTTCTTGATAGGATTAAACTATGATTTGGATTTCCCTCCAGATATTCGACCAAATCTCCTTCCCTTCGAATCCTATTTGAATTCGAACAGTATCACTGTTCTGAATTCAAATAAGTTACTCTTTGCAGTTTAAACCCTGAAGTTTGGAACTTTAGGTGGAGTGAAGACTTTGCAGCTGTTTGAAAGAATTTAGTAAAAGCTGGTTTTTTTTTACATAACAGCCCTAAGCAATTTAGTAATTGCAACCCTTCACTCTTCTTTATTTACTAGGTAGAGTAATGCATTTACACTATTTTATTACATTGGCAATAAATATTTAAATAATTATCTGCTAACAAAATAATAATAAATTAGGAATTTCAGGACAGGGGCTTACAGATATGAAACTATGCGTAGCACCCGAATCGAGCAGTACTCTAGCATGCATATTTTTATAGAGTAATATACCGGTCACAACAGTGTCGGACGCAAATGCTTCATCCCGAGTCAGTGCATAGACTCGGCCTTGCGTCCCCTGGAAATTTTGTGGTTCACGGGTACTGCGTTTGCGCCATGGACGGGAGGTGCCATGTTCTAATTTTGGACGTTCCTTGGTGGATATTGGTTCGCCCTCCCCATTCGACAATATGTCGCCTTGTGGCCTAACTGACCACATTTGAAGCATCCCCCTTGGCAATCGACCGCCAGATGTCCCATCTTGCCACATCGATGGCACCGTACTCCGAGGTGAGGCCCCCGATACTTGAACGTATTCTGGCGCTTTGGCACACCAGATCCTCCCGCGTCGTGAGGATGCTTGTCAAAGTTGTTACGGACGCCTGACCCGGTGCTTTGTGAAGCTCGACCAAAGATCCGTTCGCTATCAAGGGCAACATTGTATGACTCTTTGTAGGTCTGACATCTTTGGTTCATGACGTCTCGACGCAGATCGTCATTCAGGCCTTGTTGAAAGCGCTCGTACCACGCTTCCTTGTTCGGCAGGAGGGCCCGGCAAACTTTGCAAGTTTTACGAACTTCGTATCGTAATCTTCGACTGATATATTTCTTTGCTTCAAGGAAATGACTTCGTCTTCCTTCTGTCGACGAACGGCATGGGGAATATACTGCTCGAGGAAGGCCAGTTTGAACGTCTCCTACGAGATCTTGCTGTTGGGGTTGGCTTCGTGGAGCTCATGTTTCTTCGCCTCCTACCAGTCGTAGGCCCTCAAGTTTAGCTGCAAGGCTGCACACCCAACTCTCTTGGACCCCTTGAGGTTGAGGAGATTGAACAGGGCCTCAATCTTCACTAGCCACCCCATGACTTCGTCAGGCTCTACTCGGCCGTTAAAGTCCGGCGGGTTCATCTTCTTGAATTCGGTCGCCTTGAACAGAGAAGAGGAAGACATGCTTCGTTGTTACTGGTTGCACTTCTTCTTCTGAAGCGGCGGTCGTCGAATTCTGTTGGGTCGCTATGGTGCTTACGATCCGGGTCCGCCTCCATTTGATTTTGTTGGGTACTAATTTGGGCCTGGATTTGTGCTTGCAGCTGTCGTTGCTGCATCTCCGCCTGGCGCAGTTGGACTTCCATGAGGTGCAGTAATCGCTCCATGGCAGATTCGCTAGGTGTCGCGTCCTCGGTGCTATCTGTGCTAATCAACGTGGCGTTGACAACGGGGACACCCACTCTCTTCGGCATTCCTACAAAATTGAGCAAACCCGTTAGTATTCTCAAAATATCTATGTACTTATCGGTATGGAACGATTATTTCATGCCGCGTATGTCGAAAAGCATAATTTTTGAAAAATCGCAACAGCATCCAAAAGATTATTTCGAAAGGTCCAAAGTGTGAACCGTGCTCTGATACCAACTTGTCACGTCCCGACTCGCCAAATCACTCGTCCTCGTCTTGACTCGAGATACATCGATCAATAAAGCCGAGGCGTGATGTCGTACAAGTCTTTATTGGACTTGTACAAGGCAAGAACGTGCACTTGAAAATTCTTTTGATACGACGAGTTGAAATTAAACAGTGCAGAGAGTTGAAGATGCAGAATAGGAAGAAATTTAGCTTTTCACGGGGCGGCAGGGCGCAGGGACGGGTGCGGGTGTGGGGGGCGGTCGCGGAGGGATACGACGGCTGGAGAGGGGTGCTGCCGGAGAAGGAGGGGGGAGGGGCGGGGGCGAGTGTGGGGGACGGTCGCGGAGGGGTACGACGGCTGGTAGGAGGTGCTGCTGGAGAAGGAGGGGGGAGGAGGTGTTGTGGGTTAGGAATGGGAGAGTAGTTTTGTCTTTTTTTAAAATTTTGTGTATCAACGTAAAAATTATTATATAGTTGAGAGTATTAAGTTAGCACCTATGAAAGTTGACGATATCAAGTTGAACATTTTAGATAGTTGAGGATATCAAGTTGTAATTTAGCCTTTTTTATATTTCTTCTAATGCAAATTAAACTACATTTTATGTTTCTTTAATGAAACTTGAATAAATATCATGACTCGAACCCGACTAGCAAGCAAAATAAGCCGAACTCAAGCTCCACTTGATTAGGACAAAACCTAAATTGCCGAACTTTAATATATGAAAGTCGCTCAGCTCATCATGATTGTAGTCATTATTGGTGCAAGAAATGTTGCATCAAACTTTCCAGCTACCATGACTTTTCTTCCCCACAAACCAATTATAACAACATTATTCCATTACATCATTTTTAAATTTCATCCTCTCTTGATTCGGGTCACAACCTACTATTATAACCAAACATAATAAATACATCATCACCAAACAATAGATTTGTAAAATACTTACAATGTCATCACATGTATTTACAACCCACTTACAACAAATGATAATAAAACAAATGATAATAAATAGCAATCGTTGTCATAAATACCAAACATTCCCTAACCAACAAGTATTGCAGTAGGGTGCACTGAAGCACAAACATGATTAGGAAGGAGGAGGACATTAGAACTGGGAAGTCCAATTGAAAGTAAACATGTTGAGCACAAATTTTCCAATTTAATAAACATAGACCTTTACAAATTTTTCCAATTTAGTGAATTCACAAGGATCGCCAACCCAATAATCACATAGAAGTTAAGAATGAAAGACATTAAGCTGTCGATAACTTCGGCCTGCCGAATTTTCTTGTTAGCTTTCTCCATTGGCTGTCCACTGCCAATAAGAAACACATTGGTCCTGCAATCAATTTCATAGGGCCACTGCAATGAAAGGGCAAACTGTTAATATTTTAAATTGGTATGTGGTCATCAATAACAGACCTACCAACTCATTTGGGATATACATAAGATGATCAATACTCAGAAAATTATTTTTGCTTCTACAAGCACATAACCAGTAAATGGTACATAATATCAATGTAGGAGAGACCAAGTGCTAACTACACCACTGAAAATTTAAAAGTTCTTACCACATATATCAAGTCACTGCCACTACACCAAAACATCAAAATTTTGGTGAGGACACGCCCCCGACACACCGGATACCCATTTTAAGGGTTAAGAGCTGGATTTACAAAACAATATTTTTTTGTAAAGTGTACGATAGCGAGATTGAACCTCGGTTTATCTGATATTATGTTGAAATCCCTACCACTACATTAACAATCAAGAGTTTGTGGTAAGGGTAGACTGTTCAATATTTACTTTATCCCACAAGTCATATTCGAAATTTGAAATCATTTCATTTCAATATTTGTCCTTTTCCTACTGCAACTTTCTTAAGAACAAAGAAAAGAAACAAAAAATCGTCATGCAACAAATTCAAGCAATTTGCAAGCCATTCAAAAAAGACCGTTAGTTCCTACGACAGTAATTTCTCCAAAAACTGTTAGTTCAGGGTGCAAAATGACCATTAAACCCCTACCTTGAATAGAAGGCAATAAGCTAATTAATATATATTTAAAAGTTTTAAACAAAAAAAAAAAAAAAAAAATGCTAATTACCCGAGTCTGTCCTCCACCCTTAATGCAGCCACCGGGGTGGCAGTGTGCAGAGGGGATGCCATGGTTGGAAATTGCACTAATTAAGTACATGAAATAAATATATGCATACCTTTTATTTTGGACAATCCATTGTATTTTCTCTCATCAAGGATACATAGGAATAATATAGTAGACGATTCAGTCACAAGTGATCTAGAAACAAGTTGCCTGTAAGTACAAAAGGTAAGAAATAAGTCAGGACATTATTTGTATCAAAAGACATATCCATATCAGACCTATCCAAATTGCTTTTCAAATATCTTAATATAACAACAACAAAGCCTTTATCCCAACTTTTTGGGGGTTTCAAACTATTAAAACACTATTGAAGCATCATATATATAGAAAGACAGAAAAAGAAATGATATATAAGAAAGACAGAAAGAGAACCCAGATTCACCTTCCATCCAAAACATTATAGATATCATTAACATTCCCTCCCTACGATAATTGATGGCTTCCCATCATAAGAGGGAAGAGAAAAGGAGTGGTTGCATAAGGTTATGGTTTATTTCACATTTTTGAGCAAAATTTAGATTATCAGTCACCTCTTTTATAGAGACGTGGGAGAAGAAAATTTCTTGGTTCTGCATAGAAGAATCGACTGAAATAAAATTTGAGTCATCTCCAAGTGCCTGGTCAGCTTCAAGTAGATTACTGAGAAGAAAACTTTATCAGGACATACCTGTGATCATGGGGGTAGCCACCTGGTCCAGAGGGTTTTGAATTGTTGAGCAACACGTGGTCCAGTCCAATGTTCTGAATTGTTGCAGAAACTTTGCCGGTCACCATCAATAACGGACGCCATTCTCAATATATATCATGCATTTACGCGTTTTGGGTATGAATGGTGGATATGAGTGTATCTGGAATGAGGATAATGAGATGGATGAGTGACAACATATTAAAAGTAAGGTTTCAACAGAAACTATCGAAACCGAGATGGATGAGTGACAACACATTAAAAGTAAGCTTTCAACAGAAACTATCGAAACCGACCAATGAGATCCCCCGGAACAACTGAAACCAACATTGCAACCTTGGTTAAAAGGTACAAAAAGAAATGAATGCATTCATAGAAAGTTTCGGTTGGGTTTACTCGTCATCATCAACAACAACACTCACTCGAGAGGAAGAAAGAGACAACAAGAGGAAGGAAAAAAGCAGAAGCAGCCATGACAAGAAATCCCAAGCCCAGCCGGAGAACAGGGATTAGGACGCAAGGTTGAGTTGTACGCCGAACAAACCACCACTCTTAATTCCTCCGTACAACAAATGGCTGCAACAGAGCTGCCTCGCCTCGCCATCAGGAGGAGGAAATCCAAGCCAAATGATCATCACCATTTCTTCTTCTTTTTTTAAACAAGTGATGGCATTAAAGAGATCCAATACAAATTGCATTCGTAGTAAAGTAATATATTACAGTCAGCCTTGTCACCATCATCATCATATTCGCAAAGCAGTAGAGATCAAGAAGAAGAAGAAACAGCAGCAGCAATAGCAGCAAGAAAGCCCTCTCTCTTGCCACCTTGATAAAAGAATGGCTGCACTTGCAGTGGCTGCCTCGCCATTGGCAGAACCAAGACATAAGCAGAAGCAGCAATGATGAGCAATCCCAAACCAAGACAAAAGAAAGAGATAAAGTTACGAACCCGTAGAATGAAAGGAGAGGCTCAGGTTCGGCTTCGATCCATCATCACTCACAATATGGAGATGGACCCCATTCTCTGCATCCCTCCTTCAACAAATGGCTGCAATAGAGCTGCCACGCTATCGGGAGGAAATCCCAGCCACATCATCATCACCATTTTTCTCTTTTTCTTTTTCCTAGACAAAGACTGGGATTAAAGAGATCATTACAAACTGCATTCGTAGTAAAAGCAATATATTATAGTCAGTAATACCGTCATCATCATCATATAAGCACTAGAGAGCAAGAAGAAGAAGAAACAGCAGCAGTAGTAGTTTTTTGAAATAAATAAATAAACTTTGGACCGGGATCAAATTAAAAGGAGGAGGCCTACAAGCATTCTAAAAAGTTATGGATCGCAACCAAATTCCCAAGCTAACGAACGGCTGCACTGAGTACCTCACCATTGGCTGACAAAGAGAATTGGAGAAGAAATTAGAATATTTCTATTTACAGACAACCAAACCTTTTTCAGATTTGAACTTCCCCAAAAGCCGAACTTATTTCATGCTGGATTTGTAATTTTCACTTTCATCACCCACTTGCAAACAACCGAAGAGAACCTAAAAGTAATTCAAACGGAAATGGAGCATTTGCTGTCAATGTTCACCTAAAAAGGAAGAAGTTCAGAACTCAGCTTTGATCCATCACCATGTGAGAATATCTCATTACCCCCTATCCTCTGTTATCTTTCCATGCTAACAGATGGCTGCAGTCTGCCTCACCAATGGCAGAGGGGGATAAGTCCAAGGGGAAATTAGGGTTAGGTTACGGTTACTTGGACTAAAATTGCACAAATCTTGAGTTCAAATCATCATTTAGAGAGAGAAGAAAGCAGTAGCGACCCATACCAGGTCTTAGCCACCACCACAATCATCATCATAAGGAAAAGTTCATGATATTTTGTAGCAAATTAGCGAAGGAAAGAAAGAATGAAAGAAGAGGCTCAGATTCAGCTTAGATCCAATCATCATCACTCCTCTTTCCAAAAAATGGCTGCGACAGAGATGCCTCGCCATCAGGAGGAAATCCTAGCCAAATCATCATCACCATATTTTTTTCTTCTACTTTCCTTTTCTAGAGCCTAGACAGGATAGGATTAAAGGGATCCCACACAAAATGCATCAATAGTAAAGCAATATAATAAAGACAGTAGTACCATCATCACCATCATTGTCACCTCAAAGCCGTAGAGAGCTAAAAGAAGAAGCTGCAGCAACATAGGCTCAGATTCAACTTTGATCCATCGACACAAGCAAAGATAACCATCTCTCCTCTTTCCCCCTTGCTAAGAGGATGGCTGCAGTGGATGCCTCACCATTGGCGGAGGAAGAATTGGGTTAGGGTTAGGGCTACTTATTAGTCTTAGTAGCACAATGTTGAGTTCAACCAACATTCAATGAGCCTAAAAGCAGCACAGGGAGATAGAGTCACATTGTGTAGATGATGACCCCCGTACCTGTAGTGCTCCGTCCCAACATCGTGTCCCGTTCCTCGTTCGCGACGCAAAGAGCGCGGTTAAGAAACACTGTCGTTATCGATTGGTTGGGACCGATTGAATCAAGATCTTTTCCTCGTTATGGATCGGCTTCTTCGGAATAAGTCTCATATTCAGCGGACTGCGTTTCGAGGAAAGACTCTACGACTATGTCGAGAGAGACCTCTCGCTGCTCTGTTTTTTATGCCGCACTTGCTTTTCTGGCTTTGCTTTTATTAATGCGTTTTCGTGAATATTTTCGATAGACTTCACTATAGAAGGGTAAAGTGTTGATTCGTTACTTATGCGATTTCAGATGATCGCATAGATGCCGTCTAGTGCAACCAACATTTTTCTCTCCCGCCTCAAACAATCAAAGTGAGTGGCTCGACCTTCTCTTCTTGACCCTCTTGTTCTCCAATCGATCAACGATACTAGCAACTTAAAATGCAAACCGTAACATTAGCACATAGTCCTTATGATATGCCTATATAGAACTGCTAGTCGTAGAACAGTTGCATGCTTAATATGGAGTGTCTGCTATAGAACTGTAATATTATAGAACTGCTACATGCTTATTATGTTATGTCTGTTATATAACTGTGTTAAGCAAAGAATGAAACAAAGAATAAATGCTGCAACGATAAGGCGAACACTATGAAATTGGTTAAGTTTTCTATGAATTGATAGACTATGCTTGAGTAACCAGTTTTAGTCTAGCACGATCATGGACAACTTTTGCACAAGGTTTCGCTTCCTCGAACGACAATCCGGGACTACGAGACCGTTTCGGCCTAGTAGGAAAGCAAGTTAGCAGTTTCGGCCTAGTAGGAAAGCAAGTTAGCTGTGCTGGATACTAGCACGGGTTATTTGAAAACTTTTAGCGGGCTCGCAACCACGCTGAAAGGATCGTCGTGTAAATCAAGCTATATGTCTAGAATAACTTGAATTGTCAGTGACCCCACCTACACATTGTTTTAGCTATTAATATAATATGACATGGAAGAACATGCTAAGTTTTATATTGCAACGGCGCTCTGCCGTGAGTAAGTTCTAGCGTAGTTTACATTGTTTATGCCTTATCAACTGCTCATATGTAATTGACTAGGATGGCTAGAAAGATCACTAAATATGATGCATATTTCACATAACTTCTTGAACTAAATGAGAGCGTGGTATTTTAATTAGTCACTCACCAGTACACGATAATGTACTGATCCTCGCTCTCCACAGGTGTTGCAAACCAGGAAGGGCGTGCCATATAGCTAAAGGCGACACCTGGAGTGTTTTGAAGTCTTGCCCGTGCGCGCGAAGACTTAATCAATCATTTTGAAGACTCTGCATCAGTCCAATGGAAATAACTTAACTCTCCCAAATCCAAGGTGCTTTGTGTGTTTTGAATGTATAAAGGGGATCTAATGTATGTAACGACTATCTCATAAGTGTTCATTTTGTATTTGAGTCAAGACAGTTGTAATCCCGTGCGGCAATTATTGTAATAGAGTCTTGTAAATGATGTTCATTATTAATGAAGTAAAATTCCCTTATAATTCAAATGTGTTGTTCAATTTCTCTGCGTACTCTCTTTGTTGTTGTGTTTCGGATAACCTTATGACACTGCCTTGTGTGAGTGCAAATTAGATTCGCACGACATCACATCCAGGGGACGACTATCGATTATACGAAATCGGGACGTGACAGTACCTTCTATTCTCCTTCCTCCCAATAAATGGAGGCAACAAAGCTGCCTCGTCATCGGCAAAGGGGGGAGAATATATATATAGGAGATCAAGATCCTCGTTCTTAAGCATTTCCGAATATTCTCAAAATAACAGCCATTTGAAATATCTTTTTTGATGGTACAAATTAGATCCTTAAACTACTCAATTTCTTACAAAATTTTGAATTAATTTGTATGGTTAGAAAAGACAATCCAATGACTGCTATTTCGAGAACATTTGAGAATACTTAAGAGTGTAAATTCCGATATATATAGAGAGAGAGAGAGAGGGCAGGGGCGGGGAGGAGGGGGGAAGAGGAGACCGCTTTCCAAGAAAATTAAAAAAAAAGCATAAGGAACCTCCAATAAGCAATCCCCCTACCAAGTGATGATGGGAGGAATCCCTACAAATAATATACAAAAAGAATACGGACCGGAACCAAATTTCCGCTAAAAAGAGGATGGAACATCAGAAGAACAAGCTCAGATCCGTCTTTCATTGTTCTCACTACCACCTCTACTCTATTCAAATTCCCGAGCTAACGAATGGCTGCATTGTGTGCCTTGCCATTGGCCAAGGAAGAGAATCGGAGAAAAAATTATAGTTTTCATTTAAATGGATAACCAAACGGTTTTTCATATTTTCAATTCCCAAAGCCTATTGTATAGAAGGTAGGCATAGCCTTTAAGGACAATAACTATTTATGTGTTGTTACGGTAGCGAGTTTTTCGGTAAGTTCAGTTACTGAAGTGACGGGCGAAGGTGGAAGAGATAGACAAGTCCAACTTATTCCATGCTAGATTTGAACATTTCATTTCCTATCACCCACTTGCATGAAATTGTGCAGACCCTAACGTTGTGTTTGGTTTTGTAGAAAGTGGGGGAGAGGAAAAGAAAATGAAAGTGTTCCGTGTAAAAATGGGATCCCATTTACATATGATCAACTTTCATCTTCCTTCCCTTCCTCTCACTTTCTTAGCGACCAAACACATCCTTCCCTTCCCCCGATTTTCTTAGCAACCAAAGACAGCCTAAAGTAATTCAATCAGAAATGTAGCCGTTACTAGCAACTTTCCACAAAAAACGAATAGAGGCTCAGAACTCTTTGATCCATCACCATGAATGAATATATCATCACCATCACCATCACCATGAGTATGGTTGCACTATCTGCCAAGCCATTGGCAGAGGGAGAGAAATCCGAGAGGAAATTAGGGTTAGTTTAGGGTTACTTAGGACTGCAATGGCACAATCTTGAGTTGAAATCTAGAGAGAGATACGGGAAAAAAAAAAGTAGTAAAAATCCCAATTAGGCCTTAGCCATCACCATAGTCGTCATAAGAAAAAGTTCAGGGTATTTAGTTGCAAATTAGTGAAAGAAAAAAAATAAAGAATAGAGGCTCAAATTCTTCAATCCGTCATCACTGACAATGTGGAGATGGAACCATCGTCCTCTTCATTCCTCCTTCCAAAGAGTCATATCACCCAAAAAAAATCCTGTTATTTAGACGAAGGATCGGTTAAAGAGATCCCGTACAAATTGCATTCATAGTAAAGCAATATATGATAGTCAGTAGTACCATCATCAATCGTCGTCGTATCCTCAAAGTCAAAGCAGTAGAGAGCAACAAGAAGAAACAACATCATGTCACGCCCAAGATTTTTCGTCCCACCAAAACAATATTTCACATCATTTCAAGCTAAGGGGTTTAGCTGGAAGACTCTAGAATTCTCCAGTATATAGTAGAGTAGTATATGTTGGAGTCCTCTAGAACTCTTATGAGTCTTCCCTAAGTTTCTAGATCTTCTAGACTCTTCCTATCATGAAAATATTTTATGTAAGTATCTAAAAATTTCTTGTAAAGCCCTTGACGCTATATAAAGGGAGAGGCCTAATTTGTTTCCTGTAGTGCCCCGCTCCTCGCGTTCCACTATGTAATATCTACGGCTTGCAAACTCATTCTTCGCTGAGTTTTGGAAAAATCTTTGCCGGTATCGATTGATCACGGACGAAATGCAATATTCCATTCCAACTGATAGATCGACTTCTATTGAAGTGAGTCCAAGAGTTTTCGTTGGATGTTACTTTCGCTGCTTGATTTTGATGAATGCGTTTTCGTGCTGGTTTTCAATGATTGGTTTTTACTGTTCGCTTTCATCGCATTTTGTATTCATTCCGAATCTTGAGAGAAAGATATCGAAGTATGCTAATTAAATGTCGGTGCCAATGTAGGACGCTTAGGTAGAGCGTGATCGGAGCGTAAGTTCCTCCTTCTCGAGAATAAGATTCAATCTAAGTGAGTCGCTTTGACCGAGCTACCATTTATCTCTACGCCTTAACAAAATAATCTCTAGTCCAATTCTTGTGGCATCTCTGTGATCAACGATACCATAATAACGAAAGATAAGAAAAGATAAATAAATTGAATCAAATGCTAGACCATATAGTGCTCCTTAATCTGTTCCGTATGAATGATCACATGTTTCCCATTAGTATGCTACGAAAGTTTAGACGTTTACAGCTGAACTTGTACATGTTGCAATAGAAGAAAGAACTGTCATAAAGATAGGAGTTATGGCTCTGTTACAACCAAAAAGAAAGGCACGAAAGAATGCAGTTAGATTCATGTAGTTAGATTCACAAAAATTACCCGTGGACCACCATGTAGTTAGATTCATGCATATAATCAGTTATGTTGTAAACCTAACACTAAATGAAAGAGATGGAAAGTATGCTTTATAGATACACAAATTTTGTTAATCCTTGTCTTGTGTAGAGATGGATCGCCGACCGTAGGTAAGATTTGAATTATAGGTGATAGTTTTACATGTTTATATTTCTTATTATGAAATACTTAAAAAAAAGAACCTAGACAAGTAGAAAGATCATATAATAATTGCAAATTTTGCTAATCCTTGTCTTGTGTAGAGATGGATCACCGACCGTGTGTAAGATTTGAATTATAAGTGATAGTTTTACATGTTTATATTTCTTATAATGAAATACTTAAAAAAAGAACCTAGAGAAGTAGAAAGATCACATAATAATAGCTGCTAGCTTCAGTGTCTACTTAGTGCAGATTTATATAAGTTTGGCCATAGCCGCTCACCAGTATGTGTTATGTACTGACCCACGTTGCAGGCACCATTCCAGGTAAGCACGAGACAAAAAGATTTTCGGTGAGGCGCTAAAGCTCGTCCAGCCCAGTGGAGCTTGTTCGATCGCCTCAAAGCTTTCATTTTCAAGTCTAGTAGTTTTCAATCTGAAGGTGTCTTTATGTTTTGTTTAATAAAGAAATATGATATATGGGCGTTGTGGCTATTTGCAAAAGAATTTTAAAGAGAGGTGTAAGCCAATTAGGGCATTTTGAGTTGCAAGCATTGTATTTTGTATGCTATCAAGTTATCAATAAAAGTACTTTCTGTTTCAAATCTGTGTCAAATTTAATTTTCTGCATTTAAATGTTCTGCTTGCGTTGTGTTTTATTTAGTCTAGCTGTATTGTGCCGGTATTGGCCATGTGCAAGCGCAACTTAGGCTTGTACGCAAGGTTCAAAGTATCGGCCGATACAGATACGTAACGACCGTATCGGATCGGTTTTGAGCTTGTCCGATCTGATACTATCCAAAATTATCGGTATCGGTCGATCCAGAGTAAAAAAAAATTGTATCAGTCTGTATCGGCCGATACATATCCGATACGAACCGATACAGACCGATACGAACCGATATAGACCGATACGAACAGATACATGAAATTTTCATCAACGAATTCCAGCAAGGAAAAACGAATAATTCCAGAAAAAAAATCGAATTACAGAAATGCAATCAAGTCCACAAAAAAAAAATCAATAATTGAAACATGAGACAATTTTTTATAAATTAGATGAAAATTACCTCAACCCATAAATATAATTATAGAAATTATTTACCGCCGCCGCAGCCACCGCAGCCTCTTTCTCCGCTCCCGCAGCCCCTTTCTTATGGAGGAGCATCCAAACCGTAGACGAAAACTAAATGGAGGTGGAGGCAGGGAGGAAAATGGAGACGGAGAGGAGAGAGAGAGACAGAGAAGACTCTCTCCTCTCCGGTGGTCGTAAGAAAAAGGAGGCTGTGAAAAAAAAGGAGGCGGAGGAGTAAGGAGAGAGCGGAGGCGTCGAAGAGAGAGATCATATGTATTTATTTGATTAGGGTATGTTAACGGGTTGGTCGGGTTAACGGGTCCATGCTTAAAAATAATTGAACTTACATTTGTGTGTGTCGAGCTCGGAACTACCTTATATATATATATATATATATCATGAATATAATTTATTTAACCAAGATAAGACAAGTGATAACTTTAAAATAGTTGGTTACGTTAACATATGTTATATTCTGTTAAGTTTGTCATTTTATATAACTGGTAGAGTAATTTTAAAATGTTTAACTATATTAATTTTTTATACTATATTTGTAGGATAAATGCCAAAAAGTTGTACGCTGAAGGAAATGGATGATGGTTGAAGAAATAACAAACATTTTTTATTATTGTCCCAAAGTAAATCTTGTATGTAACATTTTTTATTATTGTATGTGACATTAATTATTATTGTATTTGTGTAATATTATTGTATGTTACGTTTTTTTATTTTCGTATGTAACATTTGTAAGATAGCATAATGGCACAAAAAAGTTGTACGTTATTTATAACATGTATAAGAGAGTTATGAAATAAAATGCTTAAATAATTTTATTTAATTATAATAAAAAAACATAGAAAATGATGACTATTATTTTATTTATAACTTGTATATCGTAGGTAAACCAATCAGAAAGGATGGCTATTATTTTATTTAATTATAATAAAAAATATAAATAATGCTTAAATAATGCATAAATATGTAAATTATTTTTTCTATTTTTTAATAATTATTTAATATTGCCGATACAGCCGATACCAAAAAATTCGATACTCCGATCCGATACTCATACAAACTGTCCAATACCGAAATCGATACCGATACTTTGAACCTCGCTTGTACGGCATCACGTCCAAGAGAGGACGATTGGTTCCACAGAGATCAAAGCGAGGACGAACGATCCTGCTGGATCGGGACGTGATATAGTGGTATCAGAGCACGGCTGTACGTTATTGGCCCCTTTTAAATATCGTTTTCGAAAAGTATACAAGTATTTTGATTATTTTCAATAGTCCCGATATTGAGTTATGAAAACCAACGTCCCATACAATAAGTCCATAATATTTTATGAGATTGACAAAAGTTACTCTTCTGTAGAGGAATGACTAATCAGGATCTCCTCGAACATTGGGCTCGACCAACCCGGTGGAGCGAATATTAGCCATAATGGAAACTCAGCGAAAACAATATGAGGATCATAGCATGGCCAAACAGAGGCAGCTGGATGCCTTGACCCGAATCGTATCATCGCTTGTATCCAATAAAGATACCACCACAGCGATCGTCCCAGCAGAAACCCCTGAGATTGGCCCGGTGGATGCCAACGAACCGTAGCAGGCTCACAAGAAATCATTTAAGCCATCGGATTCCCTGAGTGCAAAACCTCCAGAATTATAGGACAGGACGCCACAAGATAAGGTGATGGACTGGATCAAGAAGATGAAACGTATGTTCTCATTTATCGGTGTTCCTAGCAGCAAGAAGGTGGCATGCACCGTCCTACAGTTATGATTGCGAGCAGATGACTGGTAGGAAGCTAAGAAGCCAGAACTGTACGCTAAGGCTAGAGACGAAAAGATTACTTGGACCATGTTCAAGAATGTCTTTCTGGAACAGTTTCTTTCGCCTACAGTAAGTCAGAAAAAGGAAGATGAATTCATGATGCTGACACAAGTAAACATGTCCGTTGAGGACTATGAGTCAAAATTTTCCAAACTCGCCAAGTTTGCTAGCTCGATAATCCCTAATGAGAAGACTCGCATCAACCGATTCATTAAGGATTTGAACGACGACATTCAAAAAATGCTGTAAATCGAGAGTGTGAGTCGTATACCAACCTTTGAGACGGCGGTACAAATAGAACAATTTAGCCTGAGAAGTGCACAAATGAAAGTTCAGGCTGGTCGTAATCATTCTGCAAAAAGGTACCATGATGGGGAGAAAAAGACAGAGGAAAAAACTGCACAGAGTAGAGTGCGGCTTCTGTGGCCGACAAGGCCATACCAAAGAAACTTGTCGCATGATGGACATGGAATGCAGCTACTGTAGCATGAGGGGTCACACCAAGGAAGCTTGTTGAACAAGGCGTGTTTCGGTTGTGGTAGCCAAGACCATGTTGTTAAGAACTATCTGAAGAGAAGGAATACTGCATAAAACCATAACAAAGATGTGGAGCGTGAACATAATCAGGACAAAGAGGAGCTGCGAAGGCCTCGAGTTTACAACTTGATGACAATTTAGCAGGAACAGGACCTCGGCAGAGGTGAGCTTATTCTTTAAGTTTTGAGAAAAAAACCTTTTCTTAGTGGATTATTATGTAGTGCCCCGCTCCTCACGGTCTACTATGTAATACACACGGCTTGCAAATTCAGTCTTGGCTGAGTTTTGGGAAAACCTTTGCTGGTATCAATTGATCATGGACGAAATGCAATGAATCCTTCCAACTGATGGATCGACTTCTATTGAAATGAGTCCAAGAGTTTTCGTTGGATGTTTCTTTAGCTACTTGATTTTGATGAAAGCATTTCCGTGCTAGTTTTCGATGATTGATTTCCATTGTTCGCTTTCATCGTATTTTGCATTCATTCCGAATTTTGAGAGAAAGAGATCGAAGTATGCTAATCAAATGTTGGTGCCAATGTAGGACGCTTAGGTGGAGCATGATCGGAGCGTAAAGTTCCTCCTTCTCTCGAATAAGTTCAATCTTGATGAGTCGCTTTGACCGAGGTACCATTTATCTCCACATCTTAACAAAATGACTCTACTCCAACTCTTGTTGCATCTCTATGATTAACGATACTATAATAACAAAAGTTAAATGAATTGAATCAAATGCTAGATCATGTGCTGCTGCTTAATCTGTTTTGTGTGAATGATCACATGTTTCCCACGGGTATGCTACAAATGTTTAGACGTGTACAGACGAACTTGTACATGTTACAATAGAAGAAAGAACAGTCATAAAGATAGGAGCTATGGCTTTGTTACAACAAAAAAGAAAGGCACGAAAGAACGTGTTGTTTAGCTGTTGCACTATTAAAGATTTATCTGATAGGCATATAGATTATGCATTGGTCTTGGACAAATTGTGCAAAAGATAATTACATCTCTCGGATAGTTCCTGGGACACTGGAAATCACTCGGCCTAGGAGAGATTGTCTAGGCACCCTGAGGTAAAAGAGACCTCGCTATCAGGGGACAATTGCTAATCACGGAAAATTACCCTATGGACCACCATGTAATTAGATTCATGCATATAATCAGTTCCGTTGCAAACCTAACACTAAATGGAAGAGATGGAAAGTATGCTTTATAGATATCCAAATTGTGTTAATCCTTGTCATGTGTAAGGATGGATCGCCGACCGTGGGTAAGATTTGAATTATAAGTGATATTTTTACAAGTTTATGTTTCTTATTATGAATTGCTTAAAAAAAGAACCTATACAAGTAGAAAGATCACATAATAATAGTTGCTAGCTTCACTGTCTACTTAGTACATATTTATGTGAGTTTGGCCATAGCCGCTCATTAGTACGTGTTATGTACTGACCCATGTTGTGGGCACCATTTCAGGTAAGCACGAGATGAGAATTTTAGGTGAGGCACTAAAGCTCGTCCATCCCAGTAAAGCTTGTTCGATCGCCTCGAAGCTTTCATTTTTAAGTCTAATAGTTTTTATTCTGAAGGTGTCTTTATGATTTGTTTAATAAAGGAATATGATCTATGGACATTGTGGCTATTTTTAAAAGAGTTTCAAAGAGAAAGATGTAAGCCAGTTATGGCATTTTGAGTCACAAGCATTGTATTTTGTATCCTATCAAGTTATCAATAAAAGAAGTACTTTCTGTTTCAAATCTCTGTGTCAAATTTAGCTTTCTGCATTTAAATGATCTGCTTGCGTTGTGTTTTGTTTAGTCTAGTTGTATTGTGCAGATACTGGCCTTGTGCAAGCGTAACTTAAGCTTGCACGGCATCACGCCCAAGCAAGGAAGATAAGTTCTGCAGAGATCAAAGCGAGGACGAACGATCATGTAGGATCGGGGCATGACATTCCCTACCACCCCAAAAGTTGTACTCTCTTAGTATAGTGAAGTTGACAACATTCCAATCTCTCTTTTGTTCTACATTTTTTCATTGTTTCCTTGACAATCTAGCCAAGCGTTTGGGAAAGGCTTGCACGGGTCTATGAGGAGGAAGTTTGTGCGCCGTACAGGTCGAGGTGTAGGCGAAAACACTAAGTCCGTGACGGCAACAAAGGCTCATATTCGACTTTGATCCATCACTCGCCTCTGTTCTGCTCTGTTCACCCTTGCTAAAAGAATGGGTGCGGTGGCTGCCTCGCCATTCAAGGAGGAAGACTGGAACTAAAATTGATGCAATGAAAAGGGCCACTATGCATTTTACCACTAGATGCACAAGTCATGAGCCGGCATAGGCCAGAACTTGAATTGATGCCATCAAAAGGGATAGAAAGACTGGAACTTGAATTGATGCAATGAAAAGGGATACAATTCGAATTGATGTCATGGAAAGGGATGCAGTATTTGCTAATATGACACAGGAAATCACATCTAACATAGGAACAGAAGATACGAGCTAATGTAGCCAACACCGAAAAATGGATAAATATGTGTATAACTTTTGATTGATATCAATTTGCTGGAACAAAGTTGAAAATGTTGAAAAATCACAAAATTAACTTAGTATAAAACTTGAATAACACAGAAGATAATAACAATGCACAAGAATTGCACAAAATAAGTAAATGAAATAAATATGTGGATACCTTTTATTTTGAACGAAGCATAGTATTTCTTAACAGTTGAAATGGGATACAACTCAAATTGATGTCATGGAAAGGGATGCAGTATTTGCTAATATGACAGGAAATTGCATCTAACATAGGAACAGAAGATATGAGCTAATGTAGCCAACACCAAAAATGGATAAATATGCGTATAACTTTCGATTGATATCAATTTGCTGGAACAAAGATGAAAATGTTGAAAAATTACAAAATTAACTTGGTATAAAACTTTAATAACACAGAAGATAATAACAATGCACAAGAATTGCACGTAATAAGTAAATGAAATAAATATATGACCTTTTATTTTGAACGAAGCGTAGTATTTCTTAACAGTTTCACATCCAAATCAACTTAGTTGATCCAAAAATGTCGAGCCGAGCGGAGTACTCAGCACCTTCACGTGTCAAACTCAAGAGCTAACGAGCCAAGCTTCCTGTAGCTCGGCTAGTAGGTAATTGAGATCATTCTCATTATCAAGCTCAGGTCATTAATGGAATCGAGTCGATTCGAATCATGCTTTTATCGAGCCGAGTCAAGTCTAGCTTGCAAGCTTCTCTGTTCATTTGCAGCCCTACCCTCTGCTATCTTTCCCATGCTAACAGATAGCCGCAGTGTCTGTCTCGCCATCAGCAGGAGGAGAAAGCGTTACTCAGACTAACATGACACAGTACTGAGTTCAAATCATCATATATGTAGAGAGAGAGAGAGAGAGAAGAGAAACAAAAGAAAAAGCGGCAGCAGCAGATGCTCAGATCAGTGATCCGTCACCAGATCTCATTAGCACCTCTCCACTGCTTTGCTCTCTTTTCCCTGCTAATGGCTGCCTTGCCACTAGCTAAGGAAGAGAAGGTGGGGTATAAATTAGGGTATTAAAAATGCAAATTAGCCCCAAAAAAACTCAGATTCAGCCTATAGATCAATCATCACTCACATTGTGCAGATGATCACCGTTCTCTTTATCTTTTGCCCCGTCACCAGAAGAGGGAAGAAAAGGCAGAAAACAAGTTTGGGTGGGAAGGGGTTTGAGTTTAGCCACCACATGACCATCATCTTTGTCATCTAGAATAGTTCAGGATATTTAGTTGCAAATTCGCAAAGAAAGAATGGAAGAAGAGGCTCTGATTCAGCTTCGATCCATCATCACTCACTATGTGGAGATGGTTCCCATTTTCTTCATCCACCTATAGAATGGCTGCAACAGAAGGTGCCTCGTCAACAGGGTTTACTCATCATCATTGCCTCTTCCCAAAATTTAATCCGAAGTAATAGAAGGAAAGAATCATTGGACATTGAGGGATGAAGAAGATGGGTACCAAAACAAATACCTAATTTCTCTCTCTCAAAGGCCTCAGAGAAGATAAATGCTTAACCCTAGTCACAAGTTCAGCATTCGGAAATAATTCAACGAGGTCGAAAAATTCGTTCTTCGGGAAAATCCAAAATATTCGGCATTAGTTCGGAAAAATTAGCCCCCCAAAAAGTAATGGTAAAGTGAATATAGGGCATAATTCGAGGTAGGGCATAATTCGAGGTATTAAAGTGAAAATAAGCCCCCCAAAAAATTCTCAGATTCAGCCTATCAATCAGTCATCATCCACATTGTGGAGATGATCCCCATTCTCTCCACCTTCACTTCTAACAAATGGCTGCAATAAAATGCTGCCTCACCATTGGAAGAGGTGGTGGAGAGCTCGAATTTAACCACCACCGTCATCATCATAAGAAAAGTAGTGAGAAGAGGCTCAGATTCGGCTTTCATCCATCACAGTGACGAGTACCATTTTTTATCCGTACCGCTCTCTTTCCCCTTGTAAAAGAATGGTGGCAGCATCGGCCTTGCCATTTTCAGAAGAATAAATTAGGATTAGGATTAGGATTAGGATTAGGATTAGGATTAGGATTAGGTTTAGGGTTAGGGTTAGGGTTGGGCTACTCAGTCTAAAATAGCATAATGCTGACTTCAAATCATTATCACCATATCCTAAAAGCAGCAAATGGAGGAAAGTCACACTTTGGAGATGATGATTCCCATGCTCTCCATCTCCTTCCAACATATGGCTGCAATGTAGCTGCCTCGCCATTGATAAAGGGGGAAGGTAAGATGAAGCAGCATGACAAGCAATCCCAAACACAGCCTAAGAGAAGAGAAATGCTTCACTCAATTGCCAGCCTTATCAATCACGAATTTGAACCCCTAAAGTCAAATTAGCGTGCAGCCCGTAACTCTATCTCACTGCCACCTCTCCTCTGCATTATATTTATTTACAAAACCCAGACAAATTCCATTCATAGTAAAGTAATATACTTATACATAGTAGTATCATCATCACTATAATAGCCTCAAAGCAGTATAGAACAAGAAAAAGAAAAAGCAGCAGCAGCAGCAGCAGCAGCAAAATAGAAAGAAGATAGTCAGATACAACTTTCATCTGCCACCATGAGTGACGATCTCACTGCCGCCTATCGCCTCCATTCTACTTTCCTTGCAAACTAACGACTGCAGTGGTGGGTGCCTCGCCATCGGAGGAAGAGTCTGTTTGGGATTCAGTTTTGAAAATGGAGTTTTATTAATCAGAGTTTTGAAAAACAAAACCAAGATAAACGGAGTCTTCAGGTTTGGGATTTGGTTTTGAGAACCAAAAAGTGTTTGGGCATGTTTAATAGAAACAATGTTTCAAATGTAGAAATTACCAAACAATCTCATGCTTATATATGAATGTACCATACTCCTGTTCCATCTCCAAATCTTGACTAAAAATATAATTTACCATACCTTAGATATAATATAATCAAATTTAAAAGTAAATTTTAATTCAATCTAATCTATAAGTTAGAAGCTAACCAAATTTAAAAAATGTTTCATTTAATCCAACATAAATGTTAAAATGAGGGAAAAGAGAGAAACATTACATGAATATCGATAAAGAAGAGATGGATAGAGTAGGGATAATCATATGAAAGGAAAGAGTCTGAACAATTTTGTCAATTCAGTTTTGGTGGGAGCTTTTTCTTCTGTTTCCAAAAGAATAAAATCTTACTATGGTTTTGCCAAAACTAAATCCGAAAAAATGATCACAAAAAATTAAAACTGAGTTTTGACCTCAAACTCGTTGTTGGGGCATCAAAACTGAGTCCCAAACAGCGCCGAAGAGCAGCGAAGAAAAAGGTAAAGCATTTCCAATTTATGGACAACCAAACATTTTTTGGATTTGCACCATGTCCAACTTAGACCTGGTTTGGGATTGATGTTGCTTTTCAAGAAGCAACAACATAAGCAGAAGATGCTAAGATTCAGCTTTGAACCATCACCACATTCCATTACCACCGCCTCCTCTGCCCCCGCACTCCTCCTGATCACATATGGCTGCAGCAGCTGGCGTCACCATCATTAGAGGAAGAGAAGGCTCAGTAGAAATTAGGCAATTAAAGTGAACATAGGCAAAGTTATAGGTATTAAGTGAACATTAGCCCAAAAATATCTAAGATTCGGCCTATCGATCAATCATCACCCACATTGTGAAGATTATCCCATTCTCCCCATCTTCCCTTCTAACGAAAGGGCTGCAACACCTTTTGTAGAGGGAATAAAAGACTAGAGGAAGTTTACGATCTCAAATTTAACCACAAGCACCACCATCATCTTAGGAAAAAGTTCATAACCACTTAGAGAAGAAAAGAAAGAATGAAAGGAGAGGTTCAGATTAGGCTTGTCCATCATCGCTCACAATGTGGAGATAGAGCCCATTCTCTTCGTCTCTCCTTCCAACAAATGGCTGCAACAAAGCTGCCTCGCCATCAGAGGAGGAAATCCCAGCCAAATCATCATCACCATTTTTTTTCTTTTTCTTTTCCTTTTCCTTTTTCTATACAAAGGATGGGATTAAAGAGATCTAATACAAGTGCATTCATAGAACAATAACCACATCATCATATCCTCAAAGCAATAGAGGGCAAAGAGAAGAACAGCAGCAGCAGTTTTGAAATATAATAAATAAATAAACTTTGGACCAGGAACAAATCAAGTATTCTACAAAAAATTGGGACCGGAACCAAATTTCCTCCGAAAAGATGCTACAGCAACAGAACAAGCTCAGATTCTGCTTTCATCTGAATACCACCTCTCCTCTCCTCTCCTCTCCTCTGCTTGATTCTAATTCCCTTCATAACTAATGGCTGCACTGTGTGCCTTGCCATTGGCAAAGGAAGAGAATCGGAGAAGAAATTGAAGTATTTCCATTTAAATGGACAACCAAATGGTTGTCCAGATATGCAGTTCCCGAAAAGCCCAACTTAATTTGCAAAGTGGCGAATATCTGAGGTTTTCAAGGATCAAGTTATTGTAGCCCAAAAAAACCTTGAGCAATCAACATTCATATTGTGTTGATCCCAATTCTCTTCATTTTCCCTTTTAACAAATGGCTGCAAAAATATTTTTTAAAATACGTCACCATTGGAAGAGGGTGGATAAGGCACAGAGGAAATTGGGGGATTGAATTTAACCACTACCACTACCACCACCATCATCATAGGGAAAAGTTCACGAACTAATATTTAATTTGGGTGTTTGTGGAAAATAGTTATTTCCATGGAAAATGATATTTTCCTATGGGCTCGGACAGTTTCATTTCCCACCATTTGGTAGGAAAATATGGAAAATGATAGTTTTTTGGAAAATAATTTCATGGAAAATATAAGATATTAAACACTACAATTGGTGGAAATTTTGTGATGGAAATATTTTCCATGGAAAAAAAAAGCTCAATCAAACACAACATTAGTTGCAAATTAGCGAGAAGAGGCTCAGATTCGGCAGTCCATGATCACTCACAATGTGGAGATGGACCCCCATTCTCTTCATCCCCCCTTCCAACAAATGGCTGCAACAGAGCTGCCTCGCCATCAGGAGGAGAAAATTCCAGCCAAATCATCATCACCATTTCTTTTTCTTTTTCTTTTTCTTTTTCTTTTTCTTTTCCATTCTTCTAGACAAAGGATGGGTTTAAAGAGATCTAATACAAGTGCATTCATAGAACAATAACCACATCATATCCTCAAAGCAATAGAGGGCAAAAAGAAGAACAGCAGCAGCAGCAGTTTTGAATTATAAATAAATCAACTATGTACCAGGACCAAATCAAGTACTCTAAAAAAAAATCGGGACCAGAACCAAATTTCCTCAGAAAAGATGCTACAGCAATAGAACAAGATCAGATTCTGCTTTCATCTGAATACCACCTCTCCTCTGCTCGATTCTAATTCCCCTCTAACTAATGGCTGCACTGTGTGCCTCGCCATCTGCCGAGTAAGAGAATCGGAGAAGAAGTTAAAGTATTTCTATTTAAATGGACAACCAAATGGTTTTCCAGATTTGCATTTCCCGAAAAGTCCAACTTAATTTGCATAGTGCCGAATATCTGAGGTTTTCAAGATTGATCAAGTTATTGTAGCCCAAAAAACCTATTGAGCAATCAACATTCATATTGTGTTGATCCCAATTCTCTGCATTTTCCCTTTTAACGAATGGCTGCAAATTTAAAAATACCTCACCATTGGAAGAGGGTGGATAAGGCACAGAGGAAATTGGGGGCTTGAATTTAACCACTACCACCACCATCATCATAGGGAAAAGTTCACAAACTATAATTTGGGTGTTTGTGGAAAATAGTAATTTCCATGGAAAATGATATTTTCCTATGGTCTGGGACAATTTCATTTTCCACCATTTGGTAGGAAAATACGGAAAATGATAGTTTTTCGGAAAATAATTTCATGGAAAATACAAGATATCAAACACTACAATTGGTGGAAATTTTGTGATGGAAATATTTTCCATGGAAGAAAAAAAGCCCAATCAAACACAACATTAGTTGCAAATTAGCGAGAAGAGGCTCAGATTCGGCTTCAGTCCATGATCACTCACAATGTGGAGATGGACCCCCATTCTCTTCATCCCACCTTCCAACAAATGGCTGCAACAGAGCTGCCTCGCCATCAGGAGGAGGAAATTCGAGCCAAATCATCATCACCATTTTTTTTTTTCTTTTTCTTTTCCTTTTCCTTTTCCTTTTTTCTAGACAAAGGATGGGATTAAAGAGATCTAATACAAGTTCATTCATAGAACAATAACCACATCATCATCGTATCCTCAAAGCAATTGAGGGCAAAAAGAAGAAGAACAGCAGAAGCAGCAGTTTTAATTATAAATAAATAAATAAACTATGGACCAAGACCAAATCAAGTATTCTAAAAAAAAATTGGGACAATAACCAAATTTCCTCCAAAAGGATGCTACAGCAACAGAACAATCTCAGATTCTGCTTTCATCTGAATACCACCTCTCCTCTCCTCTGCTCGATTCTAATTCCCCTCATAACTAATGGCTGCACTGTGTGCCTCGCCATCTGCCGAGGAAGAGAATGGGAGAAGAAACTAAAGTATTTCCATTTAAATGGACAACCAAATGGTTTTACAATATTTGCGGTTCCGAAAAGTCCAACTTAATTTGCAAAGTGCCGAATATCTGAGGTTTTCCAGATTGATCAAGTTATTGTAACCCAAAAAACCCTATTGAGCAATCAACATTCATATTGTGTTGATCCCAATTCTCTTCATTGTCCCTTCTAACGAATGGCTGCAAAAATATTATAAAAAAAATACCTCACCATTGGAAGAGGGTGTGTTGTAATTGATTGATGATTTTATTTATAGTCCTCTTGGCACAAGGGACTGTGGTACCTGGATCGAGAAGGACTGGACTTAGCACTGATGTCTATGGCAGAGAAGGCTGGTATGGAAAGACGGCAGATGAGGGCCGAGGATACTTTGATACTTCATCATAGGAGGTTGGAACAATCCTCCTTTGACACTTTAAGTAAATTGTATCCAGATATTTATGAAAAATCAAATAAAGAGAAACTAGTATGTGATGCATGCGAGTTAGGCAAACTTACTAGGAGTTCATATATTGGTACGGGTCATAAGAGCTCTTCTGTTTTTGAGGTAGTACACTCTGATATTTGGAGTTCATGTGCCACTAATACTATGAATGGTTATAAGTACTTTGTTTCCTTCATTGATTGTGCTTCTCGTGTCACCTGGTTGTACTTGATAAAAAATAAGAGTGATGTACTTGTTTTCGGGATTTTCACAAACATGTCCAGACTCGGTATGGGACAATTGTGAAGGTACTGAGGTCTGACAATGGAACAGAGTATACAAACAGAACACTTGCAGGATACTTGTCAGCACACGGGATACAGCATCAGACCACATGTGCATACACACCTGCACAAAATGGCGTAGCAGAAAGAAAGTACAGACACCTTCTGGAGGTCGCAAGAAGCATGATGATCGACATGAATGTCCCACAAAGTCTGTGGGGGCATGCAGTGTTGAAAGCAGCTCAACTAATCAACAGAATGCCTTCGAAGGTCCTAGGATGGAAGTCCCCATGTGAAATATTGCAAGGCAATAATAGTGGAATACTCCTACTGAAGGTGTTTGGGTGCGTATGTTTTGTGAAGGACAACAGACCGTCTGTTGGAAAGCTTGATCCTAGAGCAGTCGAGTGCATCTTCGTGGGCTACTCGGCGACTCAGAAGGGGTATGTGTGCTAGAGTCCAGTGGAAAAGAAAAAGTTTGTAAGTATGGATGTCCACTTCCGGGAGCATGAGCCATACTGCCGTCAGGAGGAAACTTCAAACCACACGTCTAATACTACCAGTATGAGGCGAGAGGGGGAGAAGGAGAGCTCGGTGGTAACCGATTTAGGAGTTTGGCATGGAGGCACGGTTGAGGAGGAGCAGGAAGGTGAAGAGGAACAGGGGGAGGAGATGAGAGATGTTAGGCCTACGACTCAGGAGGAGTTACTTACCTACAGCAGGAGAGGAAAGCAAACTGCAGGACTAGTACCTACACTGCCAGTACCAAGTCCCTTGCCTGCGTCCGTCTCGACTCCTGAGACACCTACACTACCACCACCATCCCCTTCAGGTGATATCATTCTCCCTACTCCTCCCACACCATTATCAGTACGGAGGACCACTCGCAGTAATACGAAAAATCCTCCGAACAGATATGGTTGGGACCTTGCTCAGTTTGTTTCTTATAACCATATCTCCTCATCTCATGGAACATTTATTGCACCTTTGGATAGTATTATTGTACCTAACAATTGGCAGGTTGTCCAAGAACGATCCAAAGTGGAAAGCGACAATGCTCGAGGAGTTAAGAGCTCTTGAGAAGAACCACACTTGGGAGCTAGTGAGACTGCCAGAGGGGAAGAGCGCAGTCGGATGCAAATGGGTCTTTACTGTGAAGCAGAACCCAGATGGACAGGTTGAGCGCTACAAACATCGACTGGTGGCAAAAGAATACAGTCAGACGTACGACATCGACTATGACGAGACCTTTGCACCAGTCGCAAAGATGAGTACTGTCAGGACCCTGATTTCTTTGACAGCAAATGATGGATAGAAGCTACACCAACTGGATGTAAAGAACACATTTCTTCATGGAATCTGGTGGAGGAGGTATACATGGAGATACCATCAGGATTCGGCACCAACCAGACAGTGGACAAGGTCTGCAGGTTGAAGAAGTCCCTCTATGGAATAAAGCAGTCTCCTCGGACGTGGTTTGACAGATTCAGGAGGGCGATGATAAGGATGAAATATCAACAGACCAATGCTGATCATACTGTATTCTTCAGACGGAGTGGAGGCCACATCACCATGCTTGCGGTGTATGTGGACGACATGATTATCACAGGAGATGATGAGCAGGAGATCGCCCGACTCAAGGGAAAGCTTGGCAGGGATTTGAGGTGAAGGACCTTGGTCTTCTTCGCTATTTTCTTGGGATAGAGTTCACTCGAGACGCAAAGGGGATTGTTCTCTCTCAGAGGAAGTATGCGTTGGACCTTCTTACAGAGACAGGAATGTTGGGGTGTGCAAACCTACAGCAACGCCAATAGACCAGAGGTTCAAGTTGGAGGCCGAGGTTGGAGACCCAGTTGATCGAAACAGATACCAAAGACTGGTGGACAAGTTGATCTATCTGAGCTACACACGACCTGATATCTGCTTTGTAGTGAGTGCGGTGAGCCGCTACATGCACGACCCACGGAAGGGTCATATGGATGCAATGTACCAGATTCTGAGGTACTTAAAAGGTGCCCCCGGGAAGGGGCTGATATTCAAGAAGAACAATCACGTGAGCATTGAAGGTTACTGTGATTCTGACTGGACTAGCTGTGCCGATGATAGAAGGTCTACCTCAGGATATTGCATATTCGTAGGAGGTAACCTAGTCTCTTGGAGGAGTAAGAAACAGCCTGTGGTGGCCAGATCGACAGCGGAAGCAGAGTACAGAGCTATGGTCCTGCGAGTTGCAGAACTGCTATGGTTAAAGAACATGCTGGTAGAACTGAAGCTGGATGAAGGAGCCAAGATAAAATTGTGGTGTGACAACCAATTAGCTATTAGTATCGCCAACAATCCAGTACACCATGACAGGACCAAACACATCGAGATTGATAGGTTCTTCATCAAAGAGAAGCTGGATAGCGGATTTCTGGAGCTTGGCCACGTTCCGACCAGGGATCAGGTAGCAGACGGACTAATCAAAGGACTTACCTCTGTGAGCATGATTAGAGGATGTGACAAGATGGGCTTAGTGAATATCTTCCCCCATCTTGAGGGGGAGTATTGAAATATTTAGTAGATTGTATTAGCACAAAGGATATTGGAATATCCTGCGGACATATTTGGTATGCCAGAATATGCCACAGGATATTCCATCATTGTAATATTGACTGTAAAGCTATATAAAGCTAAGAGGACTATCAATAAAATATGACATACTAAATATTCCAACAGGGTGGATAAGGCAGAGAGGAAATTGGGGGCTTGAATTTAACCACTACCACCACCACCATCATCATAGGGAAAATTTCATGATATTTAATTGCAAATTAGCAAGAAGAGGCTCAGATTCAGCTTCTATCCATTATCACTCACAATATGGAGATAGACCACATTCTCTTCATCCCTCCTTCCAACAAATGGCTGCAACGGAGCTGCCTCGCCATCGGGAGGAGGAAATCCCAGCCAAATCATCATCACCATTCTTTTTCTTTTTCTTTTTCTTTTTCCTTTTCCTTTTCCTTTCCTTTTTTCTAGACAAAGGATGGGATTAAAGAGATCTAATACAAGTGCATTCATAGAACAATAACCACATCATCATAGAGGGCAAAAAGAAGAAGAACAGTAGCAGCAGCAGTTTTGAATTATAAATAAATAAATAAAATAAACTTTGGACCAGGAACAAATCAAATATTCTACAAAAAAAAATCGGACAGGAACCAAATTTCCTCCGAAAAGATGCTACAGCAACAGAACAAGCTCAGATTCTGCTTTCAGCTGAATACCACCTCTCCTTTCCTCTACTCGATTCTAATTCCCCTGATAACTAATGGCTGCACTGTGTGCCTCGCCATTGGCCGAGGAAGAGAATGGGAGAAGAAACTAAAGTATTTCCATTTAAATGAACAACCAAATGGTTTTACAATATTTGCGGTTCCGAAAAGTCCAACTTAGTTTGCAAAGTGCCGAATATCTGAGGGTTTCCAGATTGATCAAGTTATTGTAGCCCAAAAAAACCTATTGAGCAATCAACATTCATATTGTGTTGATCCCAATTCTCTTCATTTTCCCTTCTAATGAATGGCTGCAAAATATTAAAAAATATATATATACCTCGCCATTGGAAGAGGGTAGATAAGGCAAGAGAGGAAATTGGGGGCTTGAATCTAACCACCACCACCACCACCATCAACATCATCCTAGGGAAAAGTTCACGAACTTATATTTAATTTGGGTATTTTATTGTCATTATTTTCCACGGAAAATAGTGAAAATAGTTATTTTCCATAAAAAATGATATTTTCCTATGAGCTGGACCAGTTTCATTTTCCACTATTTTAGAAGAAAATATGAAAAATGATAGTTTTTTGGAAAATAATTTCATGGAAAGTATAAGCTGTCAAACACTACAATTGGTGGAAATTTTGTGATGGAAATATTTTTTATGGAATAAAAGCCCAATCAAACACAGCATTAGTTGCAAATTAGCAAGAAGAGGCTCAGATTCGGCTTCACTCCATGATCACTCACAATGTGGAGATGGACCCCATTCTCTTCATCCCTCCTTCCAACAAATGGCTGCAACGGAGCTGCCTCGCCATCGGAAGGAGAAAACCCCAGCCAAATCATCATCACCATTCACATTCCTTTTCTTTTTCTTTTTCTTTTTCTTTTTTCTTTTTCTAGACAAAGGATGGCATTAAATAGATCTAATACAAGTGCATTCATAGAAGAATATATTATATTCAGTAGTACCACCACATCACATCCTCCAAGCAATAGAGGGCAAGAAGAGAAGAAGAGCAGCAGCAGCAGCAGCAGCAGTTTTGAATTATAATAAATAAATAGACTTTGGACCAGGACCAAATCAAGTATTCTACAAAAAAAATTGGGGCATGAACAAAATTCCCTCCGAAAAGATGCTACAGCAACAGAACAAGCTCAGATTCTGCTTTCATCTGAATACCACCTCTCTTATAATTCCCCTGATAAACTAATGGCTGCACCGTGTGCCTCGCCATTGGCCGAAGAAGAGAATCGGAGAAGAAATTAAAGTATTTCCATTTAAATGGACAACTAAATGGTTTTCCAGATTTGCAGTTCCCGAAAAGTCCAACTTAATTTGCAAAGTGCTGAGGTTTTCCAGATTGATCAAGTTATTGTAGCCCGAAAAAAACCTATTGAGCAATCAACATTCAAATTGTGTTGATCCCAATTCTCTTCATTTTCCGTTTTAACAAATGGCTGCAAAAATATATTAAAAAAAACCTCGCCATTGGAAGAGGGTAGATAAGGCCTTGAGGAAATTGGGGGCTTGAATTGATGGATTGTATCTCATTTCCGGTTGAGCGCTCAAAAGGGGGTGACAATGGAGTTGGTAATTTAGTCCCACATCGGATAGGAGATGGGATCATGAGACGTAGATAATTGTTCAGGTCTTACATGCAAATTCTTTTTGGGCTCAGTCCAATGTCGCATTGGGCCAACCCAGATTCGGGTCACACCGCATATCCAACATGAATTTCACCACTACTACTACCACCACCACCAATTCATAGGGAAAAATTCATGATATTTTCTTGCAGATTCGGCTTTAATCCATGATCACTCACAATGTGGAGATGGACCCCATTGTCTTCATCCCTCTTTCCAACAAATGGCTGCAACGGAGCTGCCTCGCCATTGGAAGGAGAAAATCCCAGCCAAATCATCTTCAGCATTGTTTTTTTTTTTGAGGCAAAGAATGGGATTAACGAGATCCCATATAAATTGTATTCATGGTAAAGCAATATATTATAGAAAGAAGTACCATCCATCATCATAGCCTCGAAGAAGAAGAAGAAGAACCATCCATCATCATAGCCTCCAAGCACAGTACATTACCACGAGCAACGATCTCAAGCTCCTCCCCCCACCCTTCTAAAAGAATGGCTGCCTCGCCGTTGGTAGAGAAAGAAATTGGGGGTTAGGGCTACGCAGTCTGGAGTAGGAGGACAGGGACCAAATTAAAAAACAGAAAATTTCCTATATGGTGCCGAACTTTAGAAAAAGATTTTTTCTAAGGGCACCACACTTTTACTTGGAGGCAGCCCAAAAATGTTCAAAAAAAATTACAAATTTGCCATCAATTTTTTTACTTGGGGGCAGCCCAAACCAGTCCTAGGACTGCCAACAAGTTGGCAGTCCTAGGACTGCCAACAAGTTGGCAGTCCTAGGACTGCCAACAAGGTGGCAGTCCTAGGACTGCCAACAAGGTGGCAGTCCTCCTCGGAGATGGAAGAAAATCATCCCCAATCCTGACCTGGTAGCTAAGGAACCGAGGAGCCTGCGACTGCTTCCCCTTGACCGCGTCGAGGAGCTCCGGCGACGGCGACATGGAGGAAGGAGGAGGAGGAGACCTCGGATCGCCGGAGTAAGGAGGAGGAGGATGGCGACATGGAGGAAGGAGAAGGAGGACGGCGACATGGAGGAAGGAGGAGACCTCTGCGCCGACCTCGGATCGCCGGCGATCGATGCGACGGTGGCGGTGGCTGTAGAAGGTCATCTCCAGGGTCCTGTAAGCCATGGCGGAAGAGGGAATTAGGATTTGGAGAAGGGAGGAGGAGGATGAAGGAGGCGGCGGTGGCGGTGGCGGTGGCTGCTGGTAGTGGTGGGTGGCGCCGCCGCCGGAGGAAGGAGGAGGAGAAAAGAGAAGAGGGAAGAAATTAGGGTTTGGGGGGTTGGGCTGTCCCCAAGTAAATTTTGGGTGCCCCCTAGCAATTTTTCCACCTGCTTGGGCTGCCTCAAAGTAAGGGCTTCCCCTAGCAAATATGGTGGTGCCCTTAGAAATAACCTAGAAAAATTGGAAAGAGAGTAACATCTTTGAAAAAATTAGAAGTAGGAGAACATTCCGCCAGACGGTCTGGCGGAATTTGAGCGAGGTTGTTTTTATTTTTCTTTCTGAACATTGTTCATTCCCGAACAACGCCCCCCCCCCCCCCCCCCCCCCCCCCCCCCCCCCCCAAAAAAAAAAAAAAAAAAAAAAAAAAAACCCGCTCAAATTTCGCCAAACTGTCTGGCGGAATTTGGAGGAATTTGAACACCGCTCAAATTCCTCCAGACCATCTGGAGGAATTTGGACGAGTCCAAATTCCGCCAAACCGTCTGTCGGAATAGTCTCTTACTTCTAATTTTCTCAAAGCTGTTACTCTCTATACAATTTATCTAAAGTTCGGTATCCTACAGAGAATTTTCTGATTAAAAAAGCAAATTATACATGCACTTCAATTTTACTCACGACAAACCCAAAAAATAAAAATAAAAATTTGTACTTACAAGTTTGTCACTTGAAAATTTATTCATGACTAGCTCAAATATTGGTATATAAGTCATGTTTATTTTATTTTTCTTTCGTCTTCTTCTCACTTCTCTCCCAAAACCTAAAAACTTTATCTTCCAAATCTCAACACCCAATCGAACCTATTTTACGGTTTCGAACTTCGAAAATTCGTCACACTCGCGACGGAAATGATGATGGATTGTCAAAAATGTTGACAGTCCTACCAATTGGAAGGACTTTCAAAAAAATTGACAGACCTATATAAAACATTGAACATCATATTTTCTTTAGGACTGTCAAATTTTTTTGAAGGACTGACAAAAATTTGACAGTCCTACATAAAATATTGAATAACATATTTTTTTAGGATTGTCAAAATTTTTGGCAGTCATTCCAATTGGTAGGACTGTCAAAAAATTTGACAGTCCTAAAAGAAACTTGCTAATTATTGTAACAGTGCACAACTTCTTAAATATTTTTTCACGTAATTAGAAGGATTTTATATTTTTTATATAATCATTAAGTTACCTTTATAAATATTTATAAATTTACTTTAGAGATAAATAAATAATCTACTCGGTTTAAAAAAAAAACTCAAAATTTTAAATCTATTTTAGAGATGGTCTCTTAATTTTTGTTCATTTCAAAATAAACATTCATACATTCATCTATATACGGTCTATAAATCTATTTTAGAGATAAGTCTCTCGATTTTAAATTTATATTAGAGATAAGTCTCCCAATTTTGTTCAAATCAAAATAAATAAACATTTATCTATATACGGTCTATAAATCAATTTTAGAGATAAGTCTCTCAAATTTATAAGTATCTCAATTTTGTTCATTTTAAAATAAACATTCATCTATATACAGTCTCATAAATCTATTTTAGTGATAAATCATAACCATTCATAGAACTGTCAAAAAAAATGACAGTTCTAGAAGGAACTTGTTGTAGCAGTGCAAGATGGTAACATTGAGAAACTTCTTAAGTATTGTAAAAGTGCGCAACTTCTTAAATATTTTTTCACGTAATCAGAAGGATTTAATATTTTTTTTATATAATCATTAAGTTACCTTTATAAATATTTTTGAATCTATTTTAGAGATAAATAAATTATCTACTCGTTTTAAAAAAAAATTAAATCTATTTTAGAGATATTATCTTAATTTTGTTTATTTTAAAATAAACATTCATCTATATACAGTCTATAAATCTATTTTAGAGTTAAGTCTCTCAATTTAAATCTATTTTAGAGATTCATTTCAAAAGAAATAGACATTCATATATATATATATATATATATATATATATATATATATATATATATATATATATACACACACACACGGTCTATAAATCTATTTTAGAGAAAAGTCTCTCAAATTTATAATTATCTCAATACCCTCTATAAATCTATTTTAGAGATAAGTCATAACTATTTCCAGAAGTGTCAAAAAATTTGACAGTCCTAACACTATTTCCAGTACAGTATCATATATGATATGCAAAAAACACAAGTTAAAGAATATGATACGCAACAATATCATATATGATAAGCAACAGTAACATAACTTCATATTAGACTGACAACAACACAAATAAAAATCTAATAACATCATCACATGTCAAATAAAATATCATATTAGATTCACTAGTTAGAGGTTTTAAGATGCATAATCATAAGGTTTATAACAGATCATTCAAGCTTACAATAGATCATGCAAGCTTACAATAGATTCATTTTTTGTGTACCCTAAAGCACTATAGGTCTTTCAATTGATCTTGCAAGCTCCAGATTTTTTTAGAGTCTCTGTACTCCCTAGCTTGTGGACTGTCAAAATTTTTGACAACCCTACGAATTGGAAGGACTGTCAAAAATTTAACGGTCCTAAATAAAACATGTTATTTTTTCACATGTTTTATTTAGAACTGTCAAATTTTTTGACAGTCCTACCTGTCAAAAAGTTTGACAATCCTAAAAAAATGTTGTACATCATATATTTTTTAGGACTGTCAAATTTTTTGACAGTCCTATCAACTGAAAGGACGGTCAAAAAATTTCTACAGTCCTGACAAATACAGTACTGGAAATTTTCTACAGTACTGAGTCTTCCCAGCCGCGACTATATCGGAAGTTTCGGCAACGGGTCAAACTCGTTGGCAGTAGGAGGAGGAAAAGAAGTTTAGGTTTGAGACGGCTTGAAGAGAAGGGTTTTGATGAAGATGGAGGTGGTAGAGAAAAATGAGTTTAGATTTGAGAAAAAAATAGTGAAAATTAGAAATGAATATGTTTAAGAGAGTTTGGAGGAATTGGAGGGGGGTTATCCCCTAGTAGAAAATGGGTTGTCCTGGGTAAAAGTTCATCAAAATTGGGCTAACCCCAATCCTGGGTTAGTCCTGAGTAAAGAATAAAGTGCCCTTATAATTTGTCAATTAAAAGGGAGTGTTTGGTTCAACAATTAAGGCTTGGAAATGAGTTTTGGATTCCTTACACATATTTGTCGCTATCAACTGATATCACCCTAAAACTAACTACCAAGCAAAAAAGTTGTAGTAGTCATCTATATTACTAGTTTCCATTTGTCTTGTTCCCATCATGTCATTTTTGGTCGAGGATATGTATAAAGACAGAGCGTTCTCTGATATTAGTCTAGATGGCGAAACTAGTTGGCCATTGACTAGTACCACTTATGTGCGTGCTTCCAAATGGAGATAGGTTCAACCTATGTCACGAAGTAAGTTTTCGTCGCCACTTTGACAAATCGAGATGGAGTTCTTTTTTTTCCTCGGGGGAAATCCAGCCGGTGGGAGCAAATTTTTTTTAAAAAAAAGTTGAATGTGACTTCTTGCGGGAAATGTTCAAGTGGGGCTAACAATTAAGCCGTTGATTTCGCCAATCTGATCGGAGAACTGAGAACGTTGTTTCGTAAGCCTTTTAGCTTGTATCCTTTATTATTCTGTCTTGTTCGAGATTTTTTTTCCCACATTGGCTTGACAGTCAAGTGGGCGACCTAACGGTCATATCACCTCTTTCTTTGTTTGACTGGACCACACCAATCTCATCTCCCTTTGGTCGCCTCACTTAACAATCCATAGCGATTTATCTTTACACCAATCCATCGCTTACTAAACTCACGGTCTTACGTCCTTGAAATAAATCTTATGCTTAATAACTCCACCGATCTAGCTGCTCCCTATAACTGCACAATGTAATGCTTACCTCAAATGGCTATCGTTTGCGGGCATCATTTTTAAGTTGAATTTTTCTTGGTATCAAATGGGAAACTAATTTTATAATTGCAAATTACAAAAATGTGCACAAAAAATCCTTAGTGTAAGACGTAATTTGGGAGCAAAATTTGCCAAAACAAAAACTCATATACAGATTTGGAATGACACAACTCCATTAACAAATTATAGTTATATTTAAGTTACGAGACATGAATTGGAGTCGATATTTGAGACTTTAAAAGCAGAAGAAAGAAATAGTGTAGAGCGAAAATTTCAAAATAAAAAAACACTCGAGATTGAAGTTTGTTATACTAACGCAGCACAACTTGGTAATGGTGCAACTCCGCCCAAAAAAAATGTCCATCAGTTACCCAAAAAAGTAAGGCAAGTTATATGGGCACATCAAAATGTGATCATGCTAGCCCATTTTAAACTTTGGTTTATTTACAAGTTTACCATTGAAAAAAGTGATCATGGCTATCCCACTCTTTGATATAAAAGTCAATTTTTCTAATTTTGCTCTTCTTCTTCCTCAACTCATCCAAGAAGAAGAAGAAGAACAAGAAGAACAAGAAAAAGAAGAAGAGGAAGAAGAACAAAAACAACAAAATGAGAATTTTGATGGGGTTTAAACCCTAATTTTCTTTCTCAACTCATTCTCACTATCTCCAAGTATAATGGGGTTTAAACCCTAATTTTCTTCCCATTTCGAATTTCGATTTTCAATTGACGAAGAAGAAAAAAAATGAGAAGAAAACACTCAAAAATTAAACCCTAATTTTCTTTTTATTTCCAATTTTGATGGCACCCAAAGGCTCCTCATAATGCACAAACCCTAATATTCGTGGAAACTATAATATTGTTGTTCAACTAGTGTAAACAAGGACTGCCCAATTTTCTGGCAGTCCTACAAACTGAATGGACTGCCAGAAAACTGGGCAGTCCTAAGTCACAGCGTGTGAAACAAAGGACTGCCCATTTTTCTGGCAGTCATTACTGTATGTTGGACTGCCAGAAGAATGGGCAGTCCAACTTACAGCATGTGTAACTTTGGACTGACCAACTATCTGGCAGTCCAGTTTGTATGTTGGACTGCCAGAAGAATGGACAGTCCTAAGTTTCACATGCTGTGACTTAGGACTGCCCAGTTTTCTGGCAGTCCATTCAGTTTGTAGGACTGCCAGAAAATTGGACAGTCCTTGTCGACGCGGAGTTTTCTCGTTCGTTCGTTTATACATGGGTTTAATTTAAATGGGTAATTTTTCACTCCGAATGTAGTTTAATTCATTCAAATGGGCTACAAAGAAATGAAATAAACAATGTAATAGATGCTTGAATTTTTCAAATTAATTTCTAGGGTTTTGGAAATAAATTGAGAAAGAATTTGGATGCTTGAATTAATTTCTTCAAAAGAGAAGGATGGTGGAGAAGTGGAAGATGATGGGGATTTAGGAGTTGTGGATGTGAAGAGGAAGATGTTGGGGATTGAGGAGAGGTGGAGGGGAAGAGGAAGAAGAAGAGAAGGGTGAGGATTTTGGAAGAGAGAGAAGGAATTTTGCAAATGAAGGAAAAATAATGGGTTTGGGGGGAGGGAGAAAATTTGGGACAGCCAAGATCAAAAAATTGGACTAGCCTTGTGAAAAATAAAAAAATTTGGGCTAGCCACAATCCGGACTAGCCATGATCATATTTTGATGTGCCCATATAATTTGCCAAAAGTAAATAGGATGACATATTCAGCTCAGATAGATGGTGATAGCAAGAGTTGAGGAATGATTAGGCATGGGGAGCTGATCTGCGTAATTGCTGTTTTAAAGGATAATACCAGATTTTGGGAAAGACCGTCGAAGGAACTGCACCTTCCGCACTTTAGCCTAAAAGTGAGTTGCAGTAACTTAGTAGGTCGTTTTGCAGGTTCAAAAGATGCTGATCCCTACTCAAAGGACGCATGTCGCGGACAAATGATCCAAAAATCAAATCAAGTAGTCCTATATCTTTTTTCAATCAATTGCATGTGTCAACATCCTGCAGAAGAGAAGTATTCATCATCAATTACTTTCAACCTCAAGCAGATGAATAAGTACAATTCAGAAAATGAAATGTTTCTTCTTGGCTGGACATAATCACAAAGACGATATTGTTCACAAATTCTACGCAGAATAAGAGAGCTCTCAGTCTACAAGCTTGGCCGGATACATATCACCAGATTATCAGTTATAGACATTTAGCTAACAAACATCAGTAAACCTTTTTACAGGTTTGACAATATTGTCCTCACTTACAAATTATAACATAAAAGTTCACAGTGAAATATACGAGCAGGCTGACGAAACTTCAGTGTGGCTAATCTCTTACTAGCTTCTCCTCCCTTGGCTATCCACTGGCAAGTAAATATATTTGGTCCTGCTGCCAATTCTTAGGCCATTGCAACAAAAAGGCAAGCGGTTAATACTTTAAATTTATAATAGTACAATAACTAAAAATTCATTCTATGTACAATGATCAATAGACAATAAAAAAATAAATCTGAGTAAGGATTTTGTTTTTGGAACTACGAGCAAATAATGGAACAGTCAAAGAAGAGCAATATCACTACATGTTATAACACAGGCCTCTAGTCTCTTAGGCCATCTCCAATGGGGGTTTCTATCTCCCCTAATTCTATTCAAATATTGGTGGCAACAATTTTTTTTGTTATATTTACTTTTATTTTTATTAGTTAATTTTTTGTCACATCATGTATGGGGGCCTATTTCGGGAATTCGCCTCAAGCCCACATGAGCTTAGGGTCGGCCCTGCCCTCCACCCCATCAACTATAGTAAACCCCTTCCGGTATTGTCGTCACCCCAGCCCCTGCTCTAGTGCAGGCCAGGTGGCGGAAAGGGGAATTTTCAAAATGTTTCTTTTACTTTGGGTCATTTCAATAGTTTTTAAACAATTTTAATGTTAGAAAAAATATTAAATTAAGATAAGCTATAGTAGTCTTTCTTCACCATGAACTAACGGCTTTTTGAAGAATTTCGACGGCATAGACTCTCTATGTGAAGAAACCGACATCAGGAGGTAAACTTTTAAATATGGCCTACATTAGGGGGGTTTTCCAGTAGTTTACCCTATTTAATAAAAACCATACAAGAATATTCATATATTGTGCCACTAAGCATTTTACCAATTGATGCAAGCATAGGCCAAGACCTGAATTAATGCCAAGAAAAGGGATACAGTATTTGCTAATTTAGCCAACACCAAAATTATATATATATATATATATAGGATGGAGAAGTGGAAGCGGCAGCTGCAGGCGAGTGGCCCTCTCCTCGCCACCCCGCTCCCCCCGCCGGGATTTGGTGGCTGGGATGGCCGGTCAGCCTCCCCGGCCCGGCGACCCCCTTCGCCTACTTTCTCCCCCTGGGCGCCCCCGCTCCCCCAGGTCGACCAGGCTCCGCCTGGCCCTCCCCTCTGTGGGGCCACCTCGCCGGTCCCCCGCCGCGCGAACTCCCCCTCGTCCCCCCCTATCTCCCTCATCCCCCCCCTCCTCACCAGCGACGGCGTCATCCTCGGCGGCACCGTCGCCACCGGCCGAGGAGAGGCCCCCCGCCGGCCACTGTCCAGCCGGGAGAGCCCTTCCCCCCTGTCGTCCCCCTGGAGGCTCCGCCGGGTGCGCCTTCGGCTAGCGCGCCACCTTCCCCGGCGCTTCCCCCAACCCCAGCGCCGACTCCACTCGCCGCCCCCCTTTCGTGGTCGGCGCACCATCCAGCAGCGGCGGCGCCACCTTCTGCCGCGGCCGCTTTCTTCCAGCTCCAGTGGCCAGCATGCGCCGGCGGCACTTGATCGGTCCCCGCCGCCTCCTCTCCACCCTCGTCAGCCGCCACCTCTCCCCCTTCGTTGAAGGCCGACCCACCCCCCCACCCCTCTTCGCTCGCGTGCTCGCCGGGTCCTTTCTCCGGAGACGTCCCTCTCCCCCCCGGCGGCGGCATCCTCCCCCGGAGTCGGCGCCTCCCGCCCCCCGCTCGCCGTTTCCCTCCGTCGGCCGGCGACGCCTCGCCTCCCCTTGGCCCCGCTCCGGGCTCGGCGGCTCCCCGCCGTCAGCTCCAGGAACCATCGCCCCTAGCCGGTGATCGGCTCCCCCCGGAGGACGCGCCTCCGCGCCCTCCCCCTGGCTTTTCGAGCCGCCCACATCCCCTCCCTCGCCGCCTCGCCCGACCCCCCGCCGGCTGACTCCCCTGGCTTCGCGCTCGTCCGCTTGACCCCGGCCCCGTCCCTCCGGGCCGGCCAACGCCGGAGCCCCCTCTTCCGTTCAGCCCCCACCCTCCTCGATCTCCCCGTCGGTGCTCCTGCACGCGCAGGGGGGGGCCCGAGGACCTCGTGCCGCGCGCATGCCTTGGGCAGTGCGCCCAAATCTCGGGCAGAGTGCCCATTGGGCTTCGTGCCCACACCAACCTTGACTTTTTACATTTTTTGGTAATCGTTTGAAATTTCAATTTTTGAAATTTCGAATGGGTTGATCTCTCTGCTATTGTTCGAAATTACGTCTCTGTAATTCCGAATAATGTGCATTACTTATGTTTACTTTTTTGCAACTGCTCTCCTGGGCCCTTTTGTCTTTCGGCCCACACCTGTTTGTAATGCTCTTCACGAGCTCCTTCTATTTATATATATATATATATATATATATATATATATATATATATATATATATATATATATATATGTATGAACATAAAAAAAAAAAAAAAAAATATATATATATATATATATATATATATATATATATATATATATATATGAACATAGTTCCAAGGGAACCCAGGACCATATTCTTCTCCAATCTGAGTTTGCTCAAGTATCGAATAAATTCAAGAACATATTCGAAGAAATTTTGACCGTCGGTCGGAATGGTTTGTGGATTTCGAACGGCTATGATGACTGAACCTAATAAGATAGCAATTAACGGCTATATATATATATATATATATATATATATATATATATATATATAGAGAGAGAGAGAGAGAGAGAGAGAGAGAGTGTAACTTTTGTTTTGATGACAATTTATTGGAACAAAGATGAAAATGTAATCACGAAACTAACTTGGTATAAAACATGAATACATCATAAGGTAATCATAATTCACAAGAATTGCACTAAGCACATGAAATAAATATATGGCTACCTTTTATTTTGAACATCCTAGTAGTCCTCTCAGCAAGGATCCTTCTAATATAGCAGGAAGTTTCAGTCACCATTGATCTAGACACAAGTTGCCAATAAGAAGACAAAAGATAACAAAATAACTCAGCACGACCGCGTAAGCAAGTTGCCACTAATAACATGTGACTATTCAAATTGATTTTCAAATCTCTTAATAAGATTAAAACACTATTGCACGTAGCATCATCTTACCATTTCAAATAGTCCAGCAATGTGCTTCCCAAACTAGATTCTATACAGCTTACAGAAGGAGATAAGTACATAATAAGAAACGCAAGGAATAAAGAATGAATGCAAGAACAAAAATGATGTGAAGAGAAAGAACAAGAAACAAAAAAAGAAACGAAAAAGGGAAAGAGGAAGAAGCTGTGATTCACCTTTCATCCATCATGAGATGATCTCATGAAAACCTCTTCTCCGGCCCTCTCTTTCCCCCACTAACAAATGACCACATTGGTTGTGTCGCTATCGTCTCAGAGGTAGGTAAGGTGGAGAAGAAATTAGGGCCAGTATCGAACAACACTGACTTCAGACAAAACAAAGAAGAGAGCTGCTACGTTGCCCACCCCAAAGGCATGAACGTGCTGGCCCACGGCCACGTGGCGGCCAGCCATTGGCTCCCTGGCCTAAGGTGGGCCAAAGCTAGCAGGGGGAGCCAGTGGCTGGCTGCCACGTCGCTGCGGGCCAGTGCGGTCACTCCCATGGGGCAGGCCAAATATGCTTTTCCAAGAACTACGTAACTCCATTTTGAAACTGCCAAAACCAACATTCACAAGAAGGGCCGACACCAACTTTGATATATTCTATCTTATGATATAATGCCAAAAGTTAGGCTTCGCCGTGGAATTTTTCTTCCAAAAATATCCTTGCATATCCATACTAATTAAAATGGTTCATTAATTTTAATAAGGATAACTTAGTAATTACGAAGACTGTCCTTTGGTCTTCCAAAGTAGTCTTCCTAAGTTAAATTAAAATAAGGTTAAAATACGAGTGCATATATGCTAGTAATATATAACAACAAAAGCAAAAGAAGAAAATTTGAAGAAGAGGCTCATATTCCTTTGATCCATCATATTCTGGAAATTCAATCCGTTTTCTCCTTCCTTCCACCGGAGGGCTGCAGTGGAACTGCCTCGCCATCAGAAGAGGGAAGAAGTCAAGGGCATGGTTTATGGTTACTTAGATACGCCCTTTATCATAATTGCCTCTTCACCAAATTTGGCTCACTCACACATACACATTGGGAAAATTATAGGTCACGGGGGATAGAATGAAATTGTCTCGACCCGAGCTCTTGGATGCCATTACAAGGCCCATAAAGAGCCGAAACCAACTTTGATACTGATATTGTGAACCTTGACACAAACTCAGAGAGGGAGAGCAATATATATATATATATATATATATATATATATATATATATATATATATATATATTCAACAACAAAAGAAAAAGAAGAGAAGTGGAAGAAGAGGCTCAGATTCGCCTTTGATCCATCATATTCTGGAAATTCAATCCGCTTTCTCCTTCCTTTCACTGAAGGGCTTCAGTGGAACTGCCTCGCCATTGGAAGAGGGAAGAAGTCAAGGGCATGGTTTATCCCTTATCTGAGATACGCCTCTTTATCATCATCGCCTCTTCACCAAAGTTGGCTCACTCACACATACACACACATTGGGAAAATTATAGGCCACAGGGAATAGAAAAAAATGGTCTCGACCTAAGCTCTTGGATGCCACTTCAAGACCCATGTGAAGAGCCGAAACCAGCTTTGATACTGATATTGTGAACCTTGACACAAACTCAGAGAGGAGAGCAATATATATATATATATATATATATATATATATATATATATATATATATGTATGCCGTAGCCCGTTGGGAACGGCGAGGCACCCGGCACGGAAGGAGCGAGTTGGAGCCCCCTTGGAGGCATGCCTCCAAGCACCATTAAGAAGTGGACACCAATATATATATATATATATATATATATATATATATATATATATTACAAATGACCTCTAGCCTAGTGGTTAAGAGAGATGCATGCGGCCCAAGTGGTCGGAGTTCGAGCCCCCAGTGGAGGCGAGTTCGCCACAATTACCCATTGCTTATATATATATATATATATATATATATATATATATATATATATATATATATATACAACAACAAAAGCAAAAGAAGAAAAGTGGAAGAGGCCCAGATTCGCCTTTGATCCATCAATCAATTTTCTCCTTCCTTCCACCGAAGGCTGCAGTGGACCTGCCGCGCCAACGGAAGAGATCAAGGGCATGGTTTATGGTTTATCCCTTATCTGAGATACGCCTCTTTCTCATCATCGCCTCTTCACCAATGTTGGCTCACTCACACACACACATAGGGATATGATCCCCAATCTCTTCATCTTCCCCTCTAACGAACGGCTAGAAGAAAAATAAAAATATTCCTCCCCATCCATGGTTTGAAGTGTTACAGGACAAGGATCTTATTAGTATTTACATAGGACATGGCCCTTAACAGAGCCGAATGGAAGAAGAGGATTCAACAGCCGACCCCAGAAATATGGGATAAAGGCTTAGTTGTTGTTGTTGTCATCGGAAGAGGAAGTTTGGGGGGCTCGAATTTAACCACCACAACCACTATCATCATCATAATAAGGAACAGTTCACGATATTTATTTGCAAAATAAGCGAGAAGACACTCAGATTCAACTTTGATCCATCATCACCCACAATGGACATGGAAGCCCACTCTTCACCCTCCTCCTGACAAGTGGCTGCAACCAAGATGCCTTGCCATCAGGAGGAGGAAGTCCCAGCCAAATTAGAGCGAATTAGTGATTCAGCTCAAATTAGAGATAAAAACAAACATCCCCCTCCCCCCCCCCCCCCCCCCCCCCCCCCCCCCCCCCCCCCCCCCCCCAATTCAGTTATACTTCGTCACCATACTACAATACCACCTATCTCCATGGGAAGAAGAAGAAGAAGAAATAAACTCCGCTCTCTTCCCGCCTTGGTAAAAGAATGGCTGCAGTGGCTGCCCCGCCATTCGTGGAGAAAGAAATTAGGGTTAGGGTTTGGGACCACTCAGTCTGAACTAGCACGATGAGTTCAAACCATCAGCATCATCATCACCACCACCATAGCCTAAAAGCAGCAGATGGAGATAGAGTGACATTGTGGAGACGACGACAATGGTGATGATCCCCATGCCCTCTATCTCCTTCCTCCCAAACGAATGGCTGTAACAGAGTTGCCTTGCCATTGGTGTAGATTGGAGGAAGAATAGACGGAGAATTAGAATCAATTCGACTACAAGAACTCAAAATAATAAGTCATGAGTTACTCTAGGATGGTATTATGTAATATTAAAGATTAGGGTATCAAGTTGAAAAATGTGAATAGTTGAGGGTATCAAGTCGAAATTAAGCCTTTTTTTTGAATTAAGAAATGGCTGCAACCGAGCTGCCTCGCCATCAGGAGGAAATCCTAGCCAAATCATCATCTTAATTTCCCCAAATTGCATTAGCAGTAACGCAATATTTGTACTCAGTAGTACCATTACCATCTTCATAGCCTCTGATGAAGAAGAATAAGAAACATCAGCGGTAGCAGCAATATATACTGCTCTCTTCCCCATTGCTAAAAGAATGGCTGTAGTGGCTGCCTCACCATTCGCCGAGGAAGAATTATAAGGTTTGGGGCTACTCGGTTTAAAGTAGCAGAATATTGAGTTGAAATCAACATCGCCATCACCACAGCCTAAAAGTAGCACATGGGGAATTGGGGATCATGATCCCCGTGCTGTCTCTTTCCTCCAAACGACTGGCTGCATCAGAGCTGCCTCGCCGTTGGTAAAGAGAGAAAGAATAGACGAACAATTAGGGTTTTCTCATCTTCATCGAGAGAGAAAGGAAGAGTAGAGCAACACCACCATCAACAACAAGCAAGCAGAAGCAGACATGATAACTGATAAGCAATCCCAAACCAATCCTAAGATCATCCTTGATCCGTCACCTTATTTAATTACCCCATCTCCTTTGCTCCGCTCCCCCCGCCCCCGCTACTTATGGCTGCAATGGAGCTGCCTCGCCATCAGTAGGAGGAAATACCAGCCAAGCCAAACCATCATCACCATCTTATTCAGTAAACTACTCTCTTCCCACCACCCGGAGGAAGAAATTAGGGTTAGGGTTTAGGGCTACTCGGTCTGAACTAGCACAATGATGAGTTCAAATCATCATCATCTTCACCACCACCATAGTCTAAAAGCAGCAGATGGAGATCTAAAATTCATGATATTTGAGAGAGAGAGTATATATATATACACACACACACACACACACAGAGAGAGAGAGAGAAGCAGTAGCAACCCCGAACCAAGCCTTAGCTACCAACAATACCACCATCGCCATATGGAGAAGTAACGATATTAAGTTGCATGAGGGCTCAGATTCAACTTGGATCCATCATCGTCACTAAAATTGTGTTGATGGAACCCCCATTCTCTTCATCACTCCTGACAAATGGCTGCAACCGAGCTGCCTCGCCATCAGGAGGAAATCCCAGCCAAATCATCATTGCCATTAATTTCCCCACGTTGCATTAGCAGTAAAGCAATATGTTAAGGTCAATAGTACCATTACCATCTTCATAGACTCAAAAAGTAGAGATGAAAAAGAATAAGATGCAGCAGCAGCAACGGCAGCAATATATACTGCGTTCTTCCCATTGCTAAAAGAAAGGCTGCATTGGCTGCCTCGCCATTCGCGGAGGAAGAATTAGGCCTCGTTTGGTTCGCAAAAAGGGTGGTATGGAGATGAAAAGTTCAGGGTCTTTAGTAGCAAATCATCGAAGAAAGGAAGACAGAGAGAAGAGGTTGAGGTGAGGCTTCAATCCATCATCATTCACGATATGGAGATGTATGTAATCCTATTCTCTTCATCCCCTTTCTCACAAATGGCTGCAATGGAACTGCCTAACCATAGGAAGGAGGAATAGGCGGAGAAGAAATTTGGGGGTTAGGGTTTACTTGTCATCATCATTGCCTCTTCCTGTAATATATCCTCAATGTAATCCCATTCTCTTCATCCCTCCTCCCAACAAATGGCTGCAACGAAGCTTCCTCGCCGTCAGCAGGAGGAGGAGGAAATCCCAGCCCAGCCAAACCATTATCACCATTTTATTCAGTAAACTCTCTCTTCCCACCACGCGGAGAAATAAATTAGGGTTAGGGATTGGGGCTACTCGGTCTGAACTAGCACAATGACTCCCCCCTTCCCTCCCTCACAACTTCCCTTCACCAAGAAGGTTGTAAGAATTTGGTTGTAGACTTAGCATTTTCCCTTTTTTTCCCCTCAATCCAAACACACTTTGGTTATGGTGGTGGAGACGACGATCCCATGCCCTCTTATCTCCTTCCTCCCAAACGAATGGCTGCAACGGAGCTGCCTCGCCATTGGTGTTTTGGGGGAAGAACAGATGGAGAATTAGAATCAGTTCGATTACATAACTCAAATGCATGTATATCCAACGGTTTTTCATAGCCAACTTTTAAAAATTAAGAACTCATGAGTTCCTCTAGGATTTTTGAATCAGAAATTTTCATACAGAGTAACTCAAAAAATTTCATACAGAATAACAAAGTTTGTGATAATTGTACGTAGAAGGAGAAGTTCGGAGAAATTGCAAAAATGGGGGACGACTCGCCAAGTTAAATGGCGAGTAAGTCCCAGCTCGCCAACTGAGTTGGCGGCGGGAGACAGAGCTAGCCAACTCAGTTGGCGGTGGAAGGCAGAGAGCGCTTGGCGGGGCAGGGCGCACAGAACTGGCTGGTCCAATACTGGATTACTGGCCAATACATAATGAGAAGAAGGAAAGTAGGGAGGAGCAGATGGGTCCAGAGCCAGCTTGATGAGAAAGGAGGAATGGCTGATCCTTCTTGTTGAGTGAAGAGTGAGAAAGGAGAGGGGTCTTCTTTGATTTTTTGCATTCATCATCATTAGAGGGGAGCAGCACTGGAAAAGTGATGACGTTGATAGCATGAGAAAAAGAGAGAGAGAGAGAGAATGGAGGGAGGGAAGTGGCTCCATGTCTTTGACTCTCTGAAGCGGTATTTGCTGCTCCCTCCTCCGGTCCACTTCTTCTCTACTGTCAATTTGAGAAGCTCTCACGGCCAACTCATTTGGTCTGCCTCCCACCGCCACCACAGTTGGACTCGCCATTTCACTTGGCGAGTCGTCCCCTATTTTAAAATTCCTCCGAACTTCTAATTATTTCTGTTTTTGAATTAAGGATTGGGGAACATCAACACTCCAGAGAAAGGAAGAGCAACAGAAGCAGCGAGAAGAGCGCTCAAATTGAGTGAAGACGATGGGGGGAGAGAGCTGGACCTTCTCCTTCTGATGATGAGTTGCTGCTAGGGTTAGGGTTTGGGGCACAAATTGTGGGAGACGATGACGATGGTGATGATCCCCATGCCTTCCTTCTATATCCTTCCTCCCAAACGAATGGCTGCAACGGACCTGCCTCGCCATTGGTGTAAATTGGGGGAAGAAGAATAGACGGAGAATTAGAATTAGGGTTTACTCATCATCAACACTCCACTCCGGAGAAAGGACGAGCAACAGCAGCAGCTACAACACCGCCACCACCACCGCCAAGGAGGAGGAGACGACGAAATAAGCAGAAGCAGTCGTGATAAGCAATCCCAAACCCAGCTGAAGCCAAAGAGAGAGCTAGCTGAAAGGAAAAAAAAAAAGACCAAAACCCTTTCCCTCTTTAGGAGAGAAACCGCTTACAGGAACGCCGCCTTAACGTTTTATCTGTGCGCACAAAGTGATTTTGGTTTTGATTTTTGGTTTTGGTTTTGCTTTTGGTTAGATGGTTTTGTGGTTTAGGTTTAGAAAACAAAATCTTTAGGAAGAAAAAATTTGGTACGGCTACTTCCTCATGGCGTGAGATGGGCCGGGGTTCGGGTACGGCCCGATCAAATCCGATCTAGGTCGGTCCGAATCCGGTCAACGATCCAGATCGGCTTGGTCCGAGCACTCCGCGGGTTCGGACTGAGTTCGACTTTTCGATCCTGTAGATCGGCCCAACCCAGTTTGACCGCATGTCTGGGCCGATTAAATCCGGTAAACTCGGTCGGGCCGACACGGACCGGTCGGTCTAGACTGATTTTTTTATTTTTACTTTGAAACCGTTTGTACGCTAAAAAGACCGAAATGCCTTTATTTTGAGGGCTATTTTTTACCGCTTTAAGGACATTCTTGTTATTTTGCTGAAAATGATCAAAAATATCCTTATAACAACTATATTTTGAAGGTATTAGGAATAATTTTGCACCCAACAAAATCCTATATATTTGTCATAAATCTTCAAAAGTAATCACACCAAAATTTCTTTCCTCTTACAGTATTTACAAACAACCTAGTGTGAAGAGGCTATTTAATATAATGGATAATGAACAACAACCACAACCTTACCGCAACAAGAGTTGGAATTAAATTCGAATATTTGACATCATTTCAGTGGAGTTTACAAAGAAAATGACGATATAGAAAGAAGATATTCACTAAAGTTCTTATTGAATGTTTGCATGGTAGGAAACAAACTAAACGGGACCATAGCTATGGTACAGGGAAGCTATGTAGTGCCCCGTCCCTACATCGTGCCCCGTACTCCATCCACGGGGTGCACGAGAAAGGAACACTGTCGCTATCGATTCGGTCGGGACCGATAGGTCGAAATCGATCGAGTCGATCGAACGTGAACAGTTGAATTAAGATCCATTCCTCGTTATGGAATGTCTTCTTCGGAACCAAGTCCCATATTCAGCGGGATGCGCCTCAAGGATTGACTCTGCGGCTGAGTCGGGAGAGACCTCCCGTTGCTCTGCTTTTCACGCCGCTTGCGTTGGTTTTGGCTTTGTTTTCTGAATGCGTTTTCGTGAATGTTTTCGATGGTTTTCATGGCTTGCGTTTCGAACTCGCATTTTCTATCGAACTTCTTGAATAATGCAGTATTCTAATCGGTTGCTTGTGCGATTTTAGGTAATCGCGTAGGCGACGTCTAGCGCGACCAACAAGTTCTCTCGCCTGAAGTAAACTCAAGGTGAGTGGCTGACCCTTCTCTTCTCGACTCCCTTCTTAGGTAAATTGACAGTGTTGTTGCGAATGAAAGAATGAATGCAAAGGCACGGGCACGGTAAAATGATCAAGTTTTCAAAGTGAACGTAGGCTAGACCTTAATAATTGAATATTGTCTTAACTCGGTCATTGGACAACTTGTCGACAAGGAGAGAGTTTCCTCGAGCGACTACCCGAGGCCACGGGACCGACTCGGCCTAGGACGAAACACGGTATAGCTGTGCTGGATAATAGCACAGGTTAAGGGGGGACTTGCAACGGGGCTCGCTACTTGCGCTGCAAGGGACCCGGCTAACAAAGCTATAGTCCAGGATGGCTTGTGATGTCAGTGACCAAACACACGTAACGTTGCACTTGGAATGTAAATGATAACAATTGACAGGGAAGAACATGGTAAGTTTCATAAGGCGCGGCGCGGTCCGCCGTAGGTAAGTTCCAACGAAAATTACATTATGCTTGTCATTGCTCGCTTGAAATTTATTAGGATGGTTAGAAACATTCATGAACTAAGTCATATAAACTCTTCAACCAAATGAGAGCTTGGAACTTAATTTGTCACGTACCAGTACAAAGTATAATGTACTGATCCTCGCTCTCCACGCAGGTACCCCAAACCACGAAGGGCGTGCCACTTGATACTCAAGGTGAAGTGAACTCTTTTGAAGTCTCGTCCGCGTGTGAAGGCTTGTGTTTCTGGATTCCTTTTGAAGAAGACCCCACACTCAGTCCAAAAGAAGATGACGACTCTATTGGCATATTTTATTTTAATATATTAACAGCATCATCGTAGTTTAGTTTTCTATGTCTTCAGATTCATATCTTCTCAAAGCTCTACTACATAAAGTCTATCCTCTCAAGTACTACCATCCATTGCATTGAAGACTGAAGCAATACCGGCGCTCCTTGCATAGACGGCTTCCTCACTGCTTAAAGATTTCGAGTCTGTACAAGGTCTAGGTATATCTGTAAACACTTAAGGTTGGATGACAAACTAAAAGCATAAGTCAAAAATCAATATGTCACGCCCCAGAACCAGAATACTGGAGAGCGGGGGAATGACTCAGCCAGCTACGTATTACGGGTAGATGAATACCGTATAATACGATCAATGCTGTCTAAAAGACGAGGGGGTGCATACTACATGAAAGTCTCACTATGGTCACTTCACATCTATTGTCTCAATCATTCAAACAAGAAACAGAAATAGAGAACATGTGAGATAAAGCAGTAAGGCGTCCCAAACGCTCAGTCAAAATGTTCTTGATATCTGGTTTTACAAAATATAGCCAGATGATGCAGTAAGTATACACAATTATTAGCAGCTGCAGTCTGACTTAGTTACAATTATGCAAAAGTAGGTACAAGACAATCTGACTAACATGTCGGTGCCAAACGGCAAAGTATAAAGTAAGTGACAAAACGAGTGGGGAAGTAAGAAACCCACTCGAGTCCTCCTGCGATCATCCCTCTAGTGTTGACCATCCTAGAGGTAGAAGTAAGCTGGATCCTCGGGGACCGGCTCTAAATCTGGCCATGCAAAACCAGAGAGGTTAGACCTCTAATAGCAAGTACCACAAGGAAGTACGACATGAGAACTAAAACCAGTAAGGAAAAATATGACAAATAGATCTCTGCTTGCCACTAGGATTCTCATAACATCACGACACTTCGAACCAACCTTCCAACCAAACAAGGACAGAAGTTGGCCCGTCATGTCCTGACATTCTGATCATCTTAGTTAGGTAACAGAGTAGGTACAGTACACAAACAAATCATCTTGAACGGCCAATCAACTCCTACGGTTTGCTATTGTGAGTCCCAAGTTATCCTGGAATTATGCAATTAGGGATTCCTCAGTTCTTACTATGTGCAAGCAAGGCTAGTCTATCCAGTAAATCATGTGCGCCATGCATGAATTAGACGAGTCATAGCAGGACGCCCGTCATCAATATACAATATACAATAATAATATAAGCAGATACTGTTCCCTGCCCGTGTGGCAGTTTTACAGTATCTGTGGGAACCAGCCGGCCCGTCGGGTACTACTTGTCCCAAGGGGGCTGCCATGTAAGAACTCGGGAATCCATTCTCTCCATGCCATCATTATTTTATTTAACTTAATAGTCCCTACGTTGAGTGAAATCCCATGCCGTGTATCATGGTCATTCAAATGAGTACTTTCGTACGGGGTACGATATGCACAACTCTACAACGATACCAGTGCGGTTAGGTTGCAGGTCTTACATAGCGTAATGCAATAATCAAATCTAACCACGGTAATCATGCCTTGACCATAAAGTACACATGCTTCTTTTGTAGAAAATAAATAAGTAAATAAATAAATAAATAGATTGAAGCCTGCATGTGCATGTATGTCAATATTCGGGATCAGCCAGTCGATTATAATAGTTTATAACATGAACGTGTCTCATTCATTCATTTCAATAAGACGACTAGCCAGTCTCTTAGTTCTAACTAGGAACACATGATCAATTATTAGTCAAAGTCACAATCATTATCAATGGTGACAAGGCATGAAAGTCAACTAATATTCAGTGGGGTCGAGTCTACAACTCTCATAGTTTAATTCCAGTCAATCGGGGGTATCTATACTCAATTCACGACATATGGTACAACCCACGTAACAATCCATATTTAACAAAAATATTAACATATCATGATTATATCAAGTTTATGCCAAAAAGCGTAAGGATATAAAATGGACGTTAAATATCTAATAAAATATCAATATACAGGGCTATAGAAGATCCAGGGTAAGTAAGGTCAGCGTACGCTCAAGTCAGGCTACGCTCAAGTCAAGCAGCGCTATGAACTCCATACGACCCCTAGTCACCCAAGTGAGCGTATGCAAGACATACGCTCCAAAAAGGCAGCGTATGAACTTCATACGACTCCTCACTATCCAAGTGAGCGTATGCAAGTCATACGCTCCCAAAAGGCAGCGTATGAACTCCATACGACTCCTGACCATTCAAGTCAACGTATGCAAGTCATACGCTCCCAAAAGGCAGCGTATGAACTCCATACAACTCCTGACCATTCAAGTCAGCGTATGCAAGTCATACGCTCCTAAAAGGCAGCGTATGAACTCCATACGACTCCTGACCATCCAAGTCAGCGTATGCAAGTCATACGCTCCCAAAAGGCAGCGTATGAACTCCATACGACATACGCTTCCAAAAGGTAGCGTATGGACTCCATACCGCGCTGCGCTAAAGAGCACGTACAGCTCAGTGACGCAAGCTAAAAAGCTAGCGTACACTGCTCACTGTCTTCTCCAAACAGCAAGAACTCCATGGTTGCACCCCAAAGCTTTAAAAGTCTATAACTTGGTCAAAACAAGTCCAAATCAAACTTTCCAAAGGTCAACATTGGGTAGAATAAAACTCTATACAACATAGAACCATCAAAACTTGAAAACAAAAAAGTTTGATAGATCAAAACCGCCAAACTTCGAAAATAACTTATTTCTAGATCTACAAAAATTAAGACTTCGAAATGAAAAATGCCAAGTTCTAAACTCTCTTAGAATCACGAGAGGAAGATAAATGAACCATAAAAATATGGGTTCTCATGTGGAGCAAGTTGTACTTGCCTATGGTTGGTAGGTGGAGAGAGTAATGAAAGGAAGAAGAAGAGGAGTAATGGTGAGAATGTGAGTTTATGAGAAGAGAGAAAGAGATGTAAGCTTTAAATAGAAAAGGGGTGGTAGGTGGGAGTTGGACCGGGTTGTAGGGGATCCAACCAAGGCTAACCCGAACCCAAAGCCTAGCTAAAGCAGAGAATAAAAGCAGGAAAAATAAAATACAGATAATTAGAATGCAGAAATAAAATTGCAGGAAATTAATTAACATGAAAATTAAAGAGCAGATTAATTGATTAACATAAAATTAAAGGAATTTAAATACAGGATAATATATGATAAATATTAAATAAATACACATGAGTTGTACATGTATAAAAATACGTATTCTGGGAACGGGAAGTGACATCTCTACCCTCCTTAGAAAAATTCTGTCCTTGGAATTTCAAATCCAAGCAGGATAGAAACATCGGGGCTAAGCTAATCTAAGTACAAGCAATTCAATCAAGCAATCATTTTACAATGTCCATAGCAAGTAACATATATGTAAATCCATCAATCTATGATATCAAGCGATTCTACCCATAAGGTGATAAGCATGAGGAATCAAGACAATCAAGGTACACAAAAAAAGATATACCTTGTGAGTCAAACAGATGTGGATACCGTGATCGGATATCATCCTCACGTTCCCACGTTGACTCTCCCAAAGAGTGATGACCCCAAGCAACCCGGACAAGGTTAATTGTTCGGTTCTTGAGTATCTTCTCTCTTCGGTCCAAGATAGACACAGGTTGTTCCTCGTAAGACAGGTTGGTACCAACAACCAGTTCTGAATGATCGAGGATATGGCTTGGGTCCGATACATACCTTCGCAATTGAGATACATGAAACACGTCATGCACCTCTCGTAACGAAGGTGGAAGGGATAAACGATAAGCAACATCGCCTATCCTATCAAGGATAACGAATGGCCCTACGTATCGCGGACTCAACTTCCCGCGAATGCCAAATCTAATGACCCCACGGGTAGGTGAGATCCGCAAGAACACGTGGTCCCCAACAGAAAACTCTAGCGGCCTACGATGCTGGTCCGCCCAATGACGATGCCGATCCTGCGCAACATGAAGTCGCTCTCTAATTTCCTTAATCACTTCAACCGTCTGGATAATCATTTCTGGGCCTAGCATCTTCCTTTCCCCGATATCATCCCATGCTAGTGGCGATCTACACTTCTTACCATATAGTGCCTCAAATGGCGTTATTTGGATACTGGCATGATAACTGTTGTTGTATGAGAACTCAATTAAGTGCAGGTGGCTTTCCCAAGATCCTCCAAAATCCAGAGTGCAAGCTCGCAACATATCTTCCAAAGTCTGAATTGTCCTTTCTGATTGCCCGTCCGTCTGTGGGTGGTAAGCCGTGCTAAATCTTAACTTGGTACCCAGACTATGATGCAAGCTCTTCTAGAAATATGATGTAAAGTGGGTATCTCGGTCTGACACAATACTGACAGGGACTCCATGCTGCCTGACTATCTGTTGCATATACAACTCTGCCAACTTTTCTGTAGATTGCCCTACTCTGAAAGGAAGAAAATGTGCTACCTTTGTAAGCCGATCTACTATCACCCAAATAGCATCTTTACCACTTGGTGATCTCGGTAAACCGGTCACAAAGTCTATTGTAATATGCTCCCACTTCCATTCCGGGATAGAAAGCGGTTGCAATAATCCAGCTGGCCTCTGCTGTTCTGCCTTCACTTGCTGACATACCAAGTAACGGGAAACAAACCTAGCTATCTTCCTTTTCATCCCGTTCCACCAGAAGTGCTGCTTGATATCTTGGTACATCTTGGTCCCTCTAGGATGTATAGAATACTGGGAACTGTGAGCTTCTGCCATAACTTCCTGTCTGATATCTCCACTAGGCACACATAGACGTGATCCAAACCTAAGTATACCATCTTCATGAATTCTCATCTCCTTCCTGAGCCCTAACTCACATTCTACCCTAAGCTTCTGAATCCTTGGGTCTTGTGCCTGAGCTGCCTTGATCCTATCTACCAAGTCAGATTGGACTTGTAGACTCGCCAGAACTCCTATATCACTAGGAAGTATAACCTCTATGCCTATCTCCTGAAGGTCTTCTAAGATATGCCTCTGTGTTGTCAACATAAATGCGCCGTCCCTTCTGCTGAGAGCGTCTGCTACCACATTAGCCTTGCCTGGATGATACTGAAGCTCCACGTCATAATCCTTGATCAACTCTAGCCATCTTCTCTGCCTCATGTTCAGCTCCTTCTGAGTAAAGATATACTTCAGACTTTTGTGGTCTGTGTACATGTCTACTCGGTCACCATATAAGTAATGCCTCCATAGCTTCAAATCAAATACTACTGCCGCCAACTCTAAATCATGAGTTGGATAATTCTTCTCGTGGTCCCGAAGCTGTCTAGATGCATATGCTATCACCTTCCCGTGCTGCATGAGGACACATCCAAGTCCTTTACCTGACGCATCATAATATACAGTAAAACCTCCGGGTCCAACTGGCAATGTAAGAATAGGCGCTGATATCAACTTCTGCTTCAAATTCTCAAATGATGTCTGATATTCTGCCGACCAAACGAATGGCACATCCTTCCGGGTCAAGCGAGTCATGGGTGCTGAAAGTCTTGTAAAATTTGACACAAATCTTCTGTAATATCCCGCCAATCCCAAGAAACTCCGTACATCAGCTACGGTCTTGGGTACTGGCCAACTCTCTACTGCTTCTACCTTCTTGGGATCTACTGCTACTCCAGCTCCTGATAAGATATGACCCAAGAATGAAATATGGTCCATCCAGAACTCACACTTGCTGAGCTTGGCATACAACTGGTTCTCCCTTAGAACCTGTAACACTTTCCTGAGGTGGTCTTCATGCTCCTCTTCACTAGCAGAGTACACAAGAATGTCGTCGAGAAATACTACGACAAATTGATCTAAATACGGTATAAAGATACGGTTCATCAAATTCATGAATATTGCTGGAGCATTGGTCAAACCAAACGGCATTACCAAGAATTCATAATGCCCATACTTCGACCGGAATGCTGTCTTGGGAATGTCTTCCTTTCGAACCCTCACTTGATGGTACCCTGAACGAAGATCTATCTTGGAGAAAACTCTGGCCCTGCTCAACTGATCAAATAAGTCGTCGATCCTTGGTAGTGGGTACTTGTTCTTTACTGTTGCCGCGTTAAGCTTCCTGTAGTCGATGCATAATCTGGATGATCCATCCTTCTTCCCCACAAGTACCACTGGTGCTGCCCATGGCGATACGCTAGCTTGGATGAACTTCTTTTCCTTCAGTTCCTCTATATGTTGATATACCTTGGCCTGCTCCGAATCCGCCATTCTGTAAACCCGATCTGATATCGGTTTAGTTCCAGGTGCCAATTCTATGCTGAACTTAATATCTCTAACCGGTGGTAGACCTGGAAGTTCTTCGGGAAATACGTCTAGAAATTCTTCAACTACCTTCGGAACCTGAACTTCTTCCATTGCCGTTATTACTTCTTGCTCTTGCTGAGTTGCCTCTGATCTGACTAAGGCGAATCTCTTCATGCCTGGAATATCAAAAGATACACTTCCACTACGACAATCTATTGTCGCATGACTGTCTTTCAGCCAGTCCATGCCTAAGATAACGTCAAAATTTCTAACAGGAAATTCTATCAACCGGATGGGTAAAGAATGCCCGCAAACTACAACACTACACGCTAGAATAACTCTACTAACTCCTACGAGCCCATTGTCGGTGAGTATATTCAACCTCCCTGGCAATGCCTCGAACTCCATTCCTAGCCGTGTCGCAAATTGTGCAGATATAAATGAGTGCGATGCTCCTGAATCAAACAATGCTACTGCAGGATATGAGGCGACGAGAATGTTACCTGCCACAACATCTCTCGATGCTAATGCCTCCTCCAAGGACAGTGTGAATGCCTGTCCTTGACCTCCTTGTTGGTTCCCATGTTGTGGCCTAGCCTGGTGCTGCTGCTGGCCCCTGCCTTGATGATGCTGGGGTGGTCTATGCTGGTGTTGCTGTATCGGCGGTTCCTGCTGCCGAAACATCTGAGCCTGCGGTACTAACGGGCGCTGTGCCAACGGTCTCACTACTACCGCTGGTCCTCGATACTGCCCTGCCCCTGGTGTTGGCAGAGCAGGAAACTGCTGCACTGGTCCTCCTGACCTCGAATTCATGGAACATGTGGTAACCCGATGATCTGGATTTCCACATATCAAACACTGCCCGTTCAATGTCCGACACACATCTCTAGTGTGTCCCATCTTCCCACAATAAGTACAGCCCGCTGGGGGTTGCTGGTTCTTCCTTGGTTGTTGTTGCTGCTGCCTGGGTGGTGCTGGTCCCCGTATCGCTACATCGTGGATACGAATGCCAGGGGATGGTGCTGTTGTTCGGGACGCTGCTCCCCCTCCTCCTTCAATCTGACTGTGGGATCTCTTCTGACCTCCAGTCCTTGCCGCAAGCCTCTGAATGGTGATTTCATGCCTGCGGGTTGCCGTCAATACTTCATCAAAAGTTTGGTAATTGTGCCCCTCTATCAATTGCAAGAGCTCAAGATGAAACCCTTGCTGGAACCTCATCGCCCTCTGGCGCTCCGTTGCTACCATCTCTGGGGCAAACCTACTCAATCTGTAGAACTCTGCTGCGTAAGCATCTACAGTCTTGCCAGCCTGTCTGAGGTTGATAAACTTCTGTTGTAGCTCAAACTGTGCCACAACTCCATAATACTTCGTCTTGAACCTTGCAGTAAAATTGTCCCAAGCAACAGGACGTCTGATGCCTACTTCCTCTGATTCCCACCAATCACGTGCGAGATCCTGAAGTAACAACTTCACTAGATCCACACGTTCTTCTGCCGGTACCTTAGCGGCTGTCAAAATAGCCTCAATGTCCTTAAGCCATGCATCTGCTGAGATAGCATCCTCCGTGCCCTCGAAACGACGGGGGTTGTACTTGCAAAACCGGGCTGACGCTCCTGAATCTGTCCTTGTCCCTCTTTCCAATGCCGTCTGTAATCCTTGGTTGAGTAGTACATTCTGCTCTTGCAACTGAGCGTGCATGCACTGCTGGGCTAACATCTGGTGTTGCTGAGTAGCCATCATCCCTCTCATGATCTCCAGAAGGGCTGGTGTGTCCAATTCCACAGGGGTAGGTGGAACTATTGGTGGTGTTGGAACCTTCGGATACTGCGGTCCAACCGCTGGTTCTACTATCACCTCTTCTTGAATAGTCTCACGAAGTGGTTCTGACCCTTGTTGCTGTCCAACCTGGTCAGGTTGTCCATGCTGCCCTTGTTGTTGTTGCCCAATCCTGACAGATACGGACGAGGTGCCCCTAAGAAAAGGGACAAGAGAACAATCAAATGACCGGACATGAAGGATCAATAAAGTCAAGAGATACTGGAATGTCAAGCTGGAGTTGAGAATCAACAAATCATGAGATCAAGGGGGAACATGTGTGATTGAGACATCCTATAAATCAAAACACCCCACAAGTCTGAAATCAGACCTGCATGGGCCACCACTAAAACCTTGTCACGCCCTAGAACCAGAATACTGGAGAGCGGGGGAATGACTCAGCCAGCTACGTATTACGGGTAGATGAATACCGTATAATACGATCAATGCTGTCTAAAAGACGAGGGGGTGCATACTACATGAAAGTCTCACTATGGTCACTTCATATCTATTGTCTCAATCATTCAAACAAGAAACAGAAATAGAGAACACGTGAGATAAAGCAGTAAGGCGTCCCAAACGCTCAGTCAAAATGTTCTTGATATCTGGCTTTACAAAATACAGCCAGATGATGCAGTAAGTATACACAATTGTTAGCAGCTGCAGTCTGACTTAGTTACAATTATGCAAAAGTAGGTACAAGACAATCCGACTAACATGTCGGTGCCAAACGGCAAAGTATAAAGTAAGTGACAAAACGAGTGGGGAAGTAAGAAACCCATTCGAGTCCTCCTGGGATCATCCCTCTAGTGTTGACCATCCTGGAGGTAGAAGTAAACTGGATCCTCGGGGACCGGCTCTAAATCTGGCCATGCAAAACCAGAGAGGTTAGACCTCTAATAGCAAGTACCACAAGGAAGCACGACATGAGAACTAAAACCAGTAAAGAAAAATATGACAAATAGATCTCTGCTTGCCACTAGGATTCTCATAACATCACGACACTTCGAACCAACCTCCCAACCAAACAAGGACAGAAGTTGGCCCGTCATGTCCTGACATTCTGATCATCTTAGTTAGGTAACAGAGTAGGTACAGTACACAAACAAATCATCTTGAACGGCCAATCAACTCCTACGGCTTGCTATTGTGAGTCCCAAGTTATCCTGGAATTATGCAATTAGGGATTCCTCAGTTCTTACTATGTGCAAGCAAGGCTAGTCTATCCAGTGAATCATGTGTGCCATACATGAATTAGACGAGTCCTAGCAGGACGCCCGTCATCAATATACAATATACAATAATAATATAAGCAGATACTGTTCCCTGCCCGTGTGGCAGTTTTACAGTATCTGTGGGAACCAGCCGGCCCGTCGGGTACTACTTGTCCCAAGGGGGCTGCCATGTAAGAACTCGGGAATCCATTCTCTCCATGCCATCATTATTTTATTTAACTTAATAGTCCCTACGTTGAGTGAAATCCCATGCCGTGGATCATGGTCATTCAAATGAGTACTTTCGTACGGGGTACGATATGCACAACTCTACAACGATACCAGTGCGGTTAGGTTGCAGGTCTTACATAGCGTAATGCAACAATCAAATCTAACCACGGTAATCATGCCTTGACCATAAAGTACACATGCTTCTTTTGTAGAAAATAAATAAGTAAATAAATAAATAAATAGATTGAAGCCTGCATGTGCATGTATGTCAATATTCGGGATCAGCCAGTCGATTACAATAGTTCATAACATGAACGTGTCTCATTCATTCATTTCAATAAGACGACTAGCCAGTCTCTTAGTTCCAACTAGGAACACATGATCAATTATTAGTCAAAGTCACAATCATTATCAATGGTGACAAGGCATGAAAGTCAACTAATATTCAGTGGGGTCGAGTCTACAACTCTCATAGTTTAATTCCAATCAATCGGGGTATCTATACTCAATTCACGACACATGGTACAACCCACGTAACAATCCATATTTAACAAAAATATTAACATATCATGATTATATCAAGTTTATGCCAAAAGGCGTAAGGATATAAAATGGACGTTAAATATCTAATAAAATATCAATATACAGGGCTATAGAAGATCCAGGGTAAGTAAGGTCAGCGTACGCTCAAGTCAGGCTACGCTCAAGTCAAGCAGCGCTATGAACTCCATACGACCCCTAGTCACCCAAGTGAGCGTATGCAAGACATACGCTCCAAAAAGGCAGCGTATGAACTTCATACGACTCCTCACTATCCAAGTGAGCGTATGCAAGTCATACGCTCCCAAAAGGCAGCGTATGAACTCCATACGACTCCTGACCATTCAAGTCAACGTATGCAAGTCATACGCTCCCAAAAGGCAGCGTATGAACTCCATACGACTCCTGACCATTCAAGTCAGCGTATGTAAGTCATACGCTCCCAAAAGGCAGCGTATGAACTCCATACGACTCCAGACCATCCAAGTCAGCGTATGCAAGTCATACGCTCCCAAAAGGCAGCGTATGAACTCCATACGACATACGCTTCCCAAAGGTAGCGTATGGACTCCATACCGTGCTGCGCTAAAGAGCACGCACAGTTCAGTGACGCAAGCTAAAAAGCTAGCGTACACTGCTCACTGTCTTCTCCAAACAACAAGAACTCCATGGTTGTACCCCAAAGCTTCGAAAGTCCATAACTTGGTCAAAACAAGTCCAAATCAAACTTTCCAAAGGTCAACATTGGGTAGAATAAAACTCTCTACAATATAGAATCATCAAAACTTGAAAACAAAAAAGTTTGATAGATCAAAACCGCCAAACTCCGAAAATAACTTATTTCTAGATCTACAAAAATTAAGACTTCGAAATAAAAAATGCCAAGTTCTAAACTCTCTTAGAATCACGAGAGGAAGATAAATGAACCATAAAAACATGGGTTCTCATGTGGAGCAAGTTGTACTTGCCTATGGTTGGTAGGTGGAGAGAGTAATAAAAGGAAGAAGAAGAAGAGTAATGGTGAGAATGTGAGTTTATGAGGAGAGAGAAAAAGATGTAAGCTTTAAATAGAAAAAGGGTGGTAGGTGGGAGTTGGGCCGGGTTGTAGGGGATCCAACCAAGGCTAACCCGAACCCAAAGCCTAGCTAAAGCAGAGAATAAAAGCAGGAAAAATAAAATATAGATAATTAGAATGCAGAAATAAAATTGCAGGAAATTAATTAACATGAAAATTAAAGAGCAGATTAATTTATTAACATAAAATTAAAGGAATTTAAATACAGGATAATACATGATAAATATTAAATAAATACACATGAGTTGTACATGTATAAAAATACGCATTCTGGGAACGGGGAGTGACACAATATCTTACAGAGCGGCATACCGGCGGCATGCTTCGGCATACCGACGATATACCGTTTTTATCGTCCACAAACTTTCTGTAAAAAATTGTCGACATACCGACGGTATGCTCCGGCATACCGGCGGTATACCGTTTTATGGACCACAAAACATTCTGTGACAAAACGTCGGTATACCGACGGTATGCTCCGGCATACCGTCGGTATACCAACGGTATGCTCTGGCATACCGACGGTATACCGTTTTGTTTGCCTAAAAATGTTCTGTGATAAAACGTCGGTATACCACGGTATGCCGCGGCATACCGACGGTATACCGGGTTACAAATATTTGATTTTTGAATTGCTTTGACTAGCATTAATGGCAGCATTAAATGCTCCCAACGGATATTAATATGACCGTTACTGGGTGACCGATATACCGACGGTATGCCGGTGCATACCGACGGTATGCCGGTCAGGCTGTATCCAGGAGCATTAAATGCCACCTACTCTTGGTTTCTCCATAAATGAAAGCCTTCTCTCTCATGAAGCTTACACCAACTCTTGCCATAAATTTTCCAAACAACCAAGTGCTCCACCATTAATACTCTACCAAGCTTTTAATTGTCATCCTCTCCCAAAGTGCTAGAGTATTTAAGAGTTGTAATTTTCGATCTTCACGTGTTAGAAGATCAACAAGTTCTCTTCTCATTTGTTTGAAGTTGGCGAGCCTTCGTAAGAAAACTCGTGTATTGAAGTTGGCGAGTCTTCGGATCCAAACTCGTGTTGAAGTTGGCAAGTTCTTCGGATCCAAACTCGTGTGTACTATTTGATTAAATAGTGGATTTAAGCCGGAAAGAGTTCCGGAACTGGATTGCCTCAAGCGAGGATACCAGGATACATCTTGTGTTTGATCTTCTTACTCTTTTCTTTTATTTGTCATATATTGCTTCTTGTGCTCTAGTTATTTTTTATTTCCCTATTCACCCCTCCTCTAGGGTTCTACAATTAGTATCCGAGCTTTGTTCTCTTGATTTGGATTTACACCCTTTGAGTGATCCATGGCCACTAACCCTAGTATCAACACCTTCCACAATGAGGGACACTCCACAAATAGGCCTCTCCTATTTGATGGAACCAACTATAACTACTGGAAGATTAGAATGAACATTTATCTGAAGTCCATAGATTTCGATTTATGGGATTGTGTAATAGATGGTCTTCCTACTCCTTTCAGAGTTATTGAGGATATTGCATCTGATACACTTAGGGACACACTTACTGAAAATACCAAGAAGCTTGCTAGTCGAGATGCCAAGGCTATGAACGCTCTTTATTGTGCTCTCGATAGTAGTAAATTCAACAGAATCTCTACTTGCAAGACTTCCAATGAGATTTGGAAGTTACTTGAAGTCACACACGAGGGTACTTCACAAGTGAAGGAATCCAAGATTAGTAGACTCATGCAAGAATATGAGTCCTTTAAGATGAAGCATGATAAATCTATTACTTGCATGTTTACTCGTTTTGGTGATATTATTAATCCTCTCTCTTCTCTTGGTAAGGAATATCCTGCTCATGAAAAGATCAGAAAAATTCTTAGAGGATTGACAAAAGTTTGGAGTCCTAAAGCTACCGCAATCATTGAGGGGAACGACCTGACAATCATGAACCTTGAGACCCTCATGGGTAAGCTAATGACTCAGAACTCGATATGAAGGATTAAGAAGAATCCTCCATACAAGAGAAGGAGAAGGAGAAGACCAAAGAGAAGGAGAAGTCTCTTGCTCTCAAAGTTACAAAGTCCTACTCCAAGGATAGCTCCGACGACAATGAGTCGGACGACGATGAAGAAATAGCTCTCACAGCTAAGCACTTTCGGAAGTTCCTCAAATTCAACAAAGCCAATCGCTTTAGACGGGACAATAAGGAAGATCCGACGTGTTATCAATGCAGAAGACCCGGACACATTAAGAGGGACTGTCCGATGATAAGAAAAACTCAAGTAAGTACGAGAAGCCTAGCAAGGGAAGCTCGTTCTCCAGGAAATTTGCCAACACAAGCATTTGGTATGAGAGTGATGCAAGCGACTCCGACAACGACAAAGAGTACAAACATAATGCCAACATTTGTCTCATGGCAATCGATGAGGTACTTGATGATCTCTCCTTAAATACTCTTACTTATGATGATTTGGAGAAAGCTATCCTTGAATTGCATGAAGAGCACAAAGGTGTTAGGAATAAATACAAGAAGTCTCTAAAAGAGGTTGATGCTCTTCAACTTGAAGTAGAAAGACTCTCAAGCATCATTATTGATGTAAAGGAAAAATCTCCTGCTTCTGACACAGATGAGATAGAGTCTTTGCGACTCAAGTTTCAAGAATCCCTTGTCACCATCAAGAAAAAGGATGATGAAATTCAATCCATGAGAAGAGCTTATGAATTTGCTATGCATAAGGTTCAAGATGCTAATAGGAGAGAATATGATACTTCTATTAAGTATAATGATATTCTTGTACAGAGTAAAAAACTAGGTAATAAGAACACTACTCACATGCATACTCCAAGACACCTCCACACTCATCACAATACTAGGCATACTTCTTACATGAACACTACACACAAATCCTTTTCTAACACAAGGAAATGACCATTTGTTAAGAAAAATACTTCGCATCATGCTTTTTATTATCATCATCATAATACTAATGTTAGAACTCATCGCACTAGAGATTCACATATGCATGATTCTCACACATCTTCTTCTAAATCCTCTATGATTTGCAACTACTGTGGCTTGCTTGGACATACGACCAATTATTGTCATACAAGGAAACTAGTTGATAAGAAAGTGTTTAAGTGGGTTCCTAAGACTAACACTCAAGGACCCATACGATCATGGGTACCAAAATGTTCATCTTCAACTTATGTTGTAGGTGAAGAGTCCTTCTCATGCTAGAAGCAAGTGGATTCTCGATAGCGGTTGTTCACGGCACATGACCGGGGATGCTTCATTATTTACAACGCTATCGATGAAGAAGGAAGGACACATCTCTTTTGGTAACAATCTTAAAGGTCACATTATAGGAAATGGTAATATCGGTTCCCCTCCTTTTTCTTGTATTAAGAATGTGTGTCTTGTTACTAATCTTAAACACAATCTTCTTAGTATTAGTCATCTTACCGATAATGGTTATGATATCAAGTTTGTTAAGCTCAAATGTTTCATTACCGATAGTTCAAGTGGATCTATTGTTTATGAAGGCATTAGAGAAAACAATATCTATGTTTTATATCTTGTCGAAGACACTAACAATGAAAGGTGCTTAGTTGCTAAGAACGATGAGAGTTGGCTTTGGCACATGAGGCTTGGACATTCCAACATGGATACTATTTCTCATCTTGCTACCAAGAAACTCGTAAGAGGAGTCCCAAGTATCCCGTTCAAAAAGGATATGGTGTGTGAAGAATACGAGAAGAGTAAGTTGATCAAATTATCCTTCAAATCCATCAACTCTGTGAGTACCTCTAGACCTCTTCAACTTATTCATATGGATCTTTTTGGTCCTAGTAGAGTTACTAGTCTTGGAGGCAAGCTTTATGCTTTTGTTTTGGTTGATGATTTTTCGAGATTTACTTGGGTTATTTTTCTTGCTTGCAAAAGTGATACTTTTCGTGAATTTGTTGCTTTTTGTAAACGTGTTCAAAATGAGAAAGATTTTTCTATTAACAAGATTAGAAGTGATCATGAAGGAGAATTTGACAATGCCGATTTTAAAAGTTTTTGTGAAAAGAATGGTTTTGGACATGATTTTGCTTGTCCACGAACTCCTCAACAAAATGGTGTTGTGGAAAAAAAGAATAGAACCCTTGGCGACATGGCCCGGGTTATGTTAAACCAATATAAGCTCCCCCAATATTTTTGGACGGAAGCCGTTAATACGGCATGTCATGTTATAAATAGGGTCTTGATTAGAACTATTTCTAAGAAGACTCCTTATGAGCTTTGGTTTGACAAAATTCTCTCTATTGAATATTTTAAAGTTTTCGGTTGTAATTGTTTTATTTTGAATACCAAGGATAACCTAGGCAAGTTTGAAGAAAAAGCCTATGAAAGAATATTCCTTGGATACTCTACGCATAGTAAAGGTTTTCGTATTTTTAATAAAAGAAGTCTTGTTGTCGAAGAGTCAATTAATGTCTCTTTTAATGAACTTAACTCTTCTACATTCTCTTCTTCCGATGATGTTGATGACATCTCGTTTGGGTTGGAGAACTCCTCTATTGGAGATCGTCCTTTTTCATCTAACAGTGAAGTTGTGACTCCTCCAACAAAAGAGTCTTCACCTCTCGAGCCTCCTCAAAAGGATCTCCCAAAAGAATGGAGATTTGTCACCAACCATCCTAAGGAACTTATCATTGAAAATCTTTCCTCCAGTGTTAGCACTAGATCCTCAACTCGTGATCTTTGTGCGAACATGGCTTTTATCTCTCAAATAGAGCCTAAAAATGTTAATGATGCTTTTCTTGATAAATTTTGGATGATAGCGATGCAACAAGAGCTAAATCAATTTGAGCGAAACAAGGTTTGGGAACTTGTCCCAAAACCTAGCAATCACCCCATTATTGGAACTAAATGGGTGTTTCGAAATAAACTTAATGAAGATGGGTTAGTGACTCGTAACAAAACCCGATTGGTTGCTAAAGGCTATAACCAAGAGGAAGGCATTGACTACTGAAGAACAGATGGCAACTCTAGAGGGGGGTGAATAGAGTTTATAGAGAAAATATCCAATTAAAAATCAACTCTATCACAAATAAAACTAATCAGAGTAAATACGGAATTTAAAGTGAGAAGCAAGAGAGCATACGCAAATACAGCCGATTTTAACCTGGTTTCCCTCGTGGAGGACTAGTCCAGGCCTGAGAACTCTAGCTCAGGATTAAATCCACTATTTATGAAATAGTAGTTACAACCCGTGCCTTTACTTCAGAAGAGCACGTCAACTTCTTACAGAGGATCGCAGTGGCGATGCTTGGACTTTTTCAAGCGACTTCTTGAACTCTTGCACAAGACTCCTAACTGAGAGATGCTGAGCACTCGAGACTTAGAAAACTTGTGGCTAGTAGATGAGAAGGGTATGGCTTATATTGAGCTTAAGAGAGAAGAGAAGAGAAGATTGGATGGTTTGAAATGAGAGAATTCTAGGCCTATTTATAGGTTTTTATCAGGCAGAATTCGGCCAGAATTCTGGTAGGAAATTCAAAAATTTGGCCGTTGGACAACTAGCAACCAGCCAACCCTAAAAATTAGGGTGCTGATTTTTAGGGGACAGAGTTCGGCCTGAACTCTGTGTGGAGGCAGAGTTCGGCCCGAACTCTGTCTCCAGAGCACAGAACTGGTCCAATGGTGGATTGGGCTAAGTTTGGATATGGAGCTTTATGGGCTTTGGGTAGATTGTGGGTTGAGTCTCAAGAGCCCAGCATAACTCAGCTTACAATCATTCTAGACTCAATAAATATAAAAGTACAGACGCGAAAAACAACTTGCAATTCCAACACTGAGCAGTCTTCGGGCTTGAGCAGAAAGTAGTCATCGTGTGTCTTATTGAATTATCACAAGTATTATTTTGTCAACGTTATCAATATTTGGTTGACTGTGACTTTGTGTCAACAATCTCTCCCATATTGATAAGTGACAAAATAATAATTGTATATTCAATATCCATACCTAGACATATGTAACGACATAGCTCCCCCATAATAAGTGCCGAGCTTAAGAGTAGCTCCCCAATAAACAATGCTGTTAATCTCTGTTGTCCTGTTAATAACATTCTTCCAAAAGCACATATAAACCAAACAGAAACAGAATATACACATAACTCCCCCTTTTGGCATTTAGCAATATGAGATATATAAATTATAACTGGCAAAACACACAGAAAGGAGAAGAAACTGCATATAAAATAATGACCAAGAGTCATAACAACTGATAATAGATCTACCAATGTTTTAAAAGCATAAACCATAATGAGTCTACTACAAACCAAGTACATAAAAGTAACTAAAGCAGAAAGCAGAAAGCATAATCTAAGATCTCCAGTAGCAGCCTCAAGTAGTAGTCCAAAACCATCAACGAGCACGAGATGGCCCGGCGTCGTCCGAAGGATCAGTAAAGGAGCGACGTGGGTCCACAAAAGCCGAGTCCGAATCCATGTAGCGACGAACCCAAGGGTCATCAATACGAAAACCCTCACGATCGGGATCTCGCTCCATAGGAATGGGCATGGAAGGAGCGCGAGACATGTAAAACCGGATGTCATGCAGCGAGTTGCTGATAGCACTCATCTGCAATGTGGTCCGATAGTCCAGCTGAGTCCATCGATCGTCCTCCAAAGTGAAACGATCTCTAAGCATGGCCTGAAGTGACTCAAGAGTGGCCGGAGGAGGAGGAGGATCCTATCCGAGAGGAGGGGCATCAGGCTCATCCTCAGAATGCTCAGACACGACCGGGGAGCCAACGGCCGCATGAAGCCTCCTTGCCTTGGAGAGAAAGGCAGGGACAGGTAAGAATAAACACTCATCAAGAGGGGTACATGGAACGCACGAAAGATCATAGGAAGATATAAGTCATAAACCAAAGATCTTGGCTTCTTCCTACAGTTGATCATCCAATCCATCATTGTGCGTGGGAGGTTAAAGGGAACATAGAAGTGAAGATGGTACAAAGCTGATATCTCAAAATAAGTGACTTCATCGGTAGAACCCGCTTTGGGTAGAATAGTGTTGAAAATGATCCGATGAAGCTCATAGAAGTAAGGATTGAGGTACTTTGCCAAGAGCTTACGAGGACGTGTGTTAGGGCTACACAGGTCGTCCTTGAAGCTCTCTAGAGAAATCCCTTCGGGAAAGATAAAGGATCTAGCTTCAACAAGCTTCTCCCAAGAATTAGGCTCAATAAGGTCAAGATATTCAGCTAATTCAAAGTCATCAAAAGAGATATCAATACCCGCAACACGTGAATAGATACGAGTATCATCATGAGTCAAATTGCAATAGAACATTTGTATGGCACTACGATAAATGACCGAGTTAGAAGTAACGAGTTCATCAAGACAGAGGTCATTAAAGAGTGCATCATATTGTGAGAAAATTGTGAAGTTTATGGGGTGTCCCGCAAACACCGGACGTGTCCGAAAATCGCTAAACCATTCATTGGATGCGTCTAGTGATATAAAGATTCGGTCGTCGAAAGTGTTTGGATCACGTGGACGAGAAGGATTGAACAACGGATGGGTTGGTTGTTCAATTGCCGGTGCACCGGGTGGTGCAATGGGCGGCTCAACGGGAGGAGGAGCATTCGACGAGGACGCACCCTCAGTCCGAAGTCTCTTCCCACGGTTAAGCAATCGTGGAGCCATAACACAATAGATAGATAATAAAGAAATTTGAGATATAGAAAAGAAAGGAGTTATACCTCAATATGTTGAAGGATTATGAAAGAGAATGGAAAACCAAGCCTTCTCCTTGAGTTTTGGGAAGAATGGAGCCCAATAGAGGAGAAACTAGGGTTAGGGTTTTAAGAATTTGAGTAGGAGAAGTAGAAAAGGTGGTAAGAATGAAGAAGAGGTAAGAGAAACCGAAATAAAGAGGAGGGTTTCTCTTGGTCGGGTCAATTTTTGGCCATTGGATCAAAAACAAGATCAACGGCTGAGCGTCGGCCCGATTCTGGAACAAGCAGACCGAATTCGGCCCGAACTCTGTTAGGGGCAGAGTTCGGCCCGAATTCCGGTTCCTGGGGACAGAACTGAAATCAGGCTGGGTTGAGTCAAAAATTGGTTAAGTGAAGATAAAACCAATATACTACATGAGTATAAGTATAGAAAAAGATCCAATAAGTAAATAAATGGATAGCAGATAGTGAGGTCAAAACAGTAATATGAAGTTTGAAAATTTAGTATTTCAGCGAGTAATAAATAAAAATGAACCGTGTAATAAACAAGGAAATATATCATAATTCAATATTTTGAAGCTGCCATGGGTTAGCTGCAGGGGCCGGATCCCAGCTAGCGGTAGTCCTGAGGACTTGTGCACCGTGTCGCTTAGGCTTTTACGCCTTGTTGTCAGAAGGACCCTTTCGGCTTGTACCCATAGCAAGTTCATCATAAGAGAATCACAATATATTCGATATTTAAGTAGGTTTAATTTTAATTTATAACAGCTTCATCTAAAATTCCAAGTTTACGACAAAGAAAATTGAAGCGCTCTTCGGATAATGGTTTGGTGAAGAAGTCTGCTAACTGATGATCAGTGTCAATAAATTCTAAGTTAATCGTGCCATTTTGCTGATGATCACGCAAAAAGTGGTGTCGAATCTTAATGTGCTTCGTGCGTGAGTGACAAATGGGGTTCTTAGTCAAGTTTATAGCACTAGTGTTGTCACAAAAGATTGGAATATGCATGAAAGATAAATTATAGTCTTCAAGGGTTTGCTTCATCCACAAAATTTGTGCACAACAACGCCCAGCTGCTATGTATTCAGCTTCTGTTGTGGATAGTGCGACAGAATTTTGCTTCTTGCTAAACCAAGAGACTAAAGCCTTTCCTAATAAATGACACGTACCGCTCGTACTTTTACGGTCGACCTTGCATCCAGTAAAATCAGCATAAGAGTAACCAATGAGGTCAAATGATGTTGACTTGGGATACCATAGGCCCACTGTAACCGTACCCTTAAGGTATCGAAAGATACGCTTAACTGCGGTCAAGTGTGATTCCTTAGGATTTGCTTGATATCTAGCACACAGGCAAACGCTAAACATTATATCAGGGCGACTAGCAGTAAGATAGAGTAGACTGCCTATCATACCTCGATACTTACGTTGATCTACGGGTTTGCCGCTATCATCTGGTTCAAGTTTGGTTGAAGTAGCCATATGAGTGCTGATTGGTTTGACGTTATCAAGGTCGAATTTCTTCAGCATGTCCTTTGTATACTTCGATTGACAGATGAAGGTTCCATTTGACATTTGTTTGACTTGCAGTCCAAGAAAGTAGTTGAGCTCCCCCATCATGCTCATCTCAAACTCGGTCTGCATACACTTGGCAAAATCTTGACAAAGGATTTCATCAGTAGAACCAAAAATAATATCATCTACATATATTTGTACTAAAAGAATAGTGTCTTTGAAAGATTTTATGAAAAGTGTAGTGTCAATTTTCCCTTTTGAAAAACCTTTCTCAAGCAAGAAATTGCTTAGCCGTTCATACCATGCTCTAGGAGCTTGTTTGAGGCCATATAGCGCTTTCTTTAGCTTGAACACGTGGTCGGAAAATTTGTGATTTTCAAAGCCAGGGGGTTGTTTTATATAAACTTCCTCCTTAATAAAACCATTCAAGAAAGCACTTTTAACATCCATTTGAAATAATTTGAAATTTTGAAAATTTGCAAATGCACAAAGCATCCGAATGGATTCTAATCTAGCAACAGGAGCATACATCTCATCGTAGTCGATACCTTCCTCTTGGTTGTATCCTTGGGTTACTAGACGAGCTTTGTTGCGTGTGACTGAACCATCTTCATTCACTTTGTTTCTAAAAACCCATTTAGTACCAATAATCGAGTGATTGGCCGGTCTAGGAACGAGTTCCCATACTTGGCTCCTCTCGAATTGGTTGAGTTCCTCTTGCATAGCAGAAATCCAAAATTCATCATTGAAAGCTTCTGAAATGTTTTTAGGCTCAATTTGTGAAATAAAGGCAGTGCTAGCAATAGAGTCTCTTAATGATGATCTAGTAGTTACTCCTCGTGAAACCTCACCGATTACCAAATTTTCTGGATGTGATGGCTTGAAAGAGAATTTCTTAGGCAAGCTTTCCAGAGAATTTGGTTCGGTTGTGGTGTTCATTGGAGTAGATATTGATGGCTCAACATCATCATCAAGGGTAGCTGCTGCACTGTTATCTTCATCAAAAGTCACATTTGTAGACTCTTCCATAATTAAAGAGCATTTGTTAAAAACTCTATATCCCTTGCTCTTGGCAGCATAGCCAAGGAAAATACCATCGTCAGCTTTGGCATCAAATTTGTCTAAGTTGTCTTTGGTGTTAAGGATAAAACATCTACATCCAAAAACTCTAAAATAAGAAACATTTGGGGTTCTCCCAAACCAAAGCTCATAAGGTATTTTCTTCGTAATAGAACGAATAAGCACCCTATTTAAAATGTGGCATGCTGTACTGACAGCTTCAGCCCAAAAGTATTTCGGAAGTAAAAACTTGTTCAACATGACTCTAGCCATATCGCTAAGAGTCCTATTCTTCCGCTCCACAACACCATTTTGTTGGGGAGTTCTTGGACAAGAAAACTCATGATCAAATCCATTGGAATCACAAAACTTTTCAAAATCAGAATTTTCGAACTCGCCTCCATGATCACTTCGGATTCGAGTAATCATGTAGCCTTTTTCGTTTTAAACTTTCTTTACAAAAATCTTGAAAACTGAAATAGCATCACTTTTATAAGTAAGAAAGAAAACCCAAGTAAATCTTGAAAAGTCATCAACAATAACAAAGGCATAGGGTTTTCCATCAAGAATGGCTACTCTACTAGGGCCAAATAAATCCATATGGAGTAGTTGCAAGGGTCTAGTAGTGCTTACAGAGTTTATGGAATGAAAAGATGACTTTGTTGCCTTATTCAACTCACATTCGGCACATACGGTGTCCTTTTTGAATGTGATGTCGGGTAAGCCTCTAACTAGCTTCTTGGTCGATAGCTTGGATATAGTATCCATGTTGGCATGACCAAGACGCTGGTGCCATAGTAACCGTTCATCTTTATGAGCAAATAGGCATCTACCTGCATTGTTAGTATTTGTAGACAAATAGAAAATATAAATATTATCCTCTCTTACCCCTTCAAAAGCAATGTCTCCCGTTGACCTATCATAAATAAGGCATTTGTTTTGTCCAAAGTTAATGTCATAACCATGGTCAGCAAGATGACTAACGCTGAGCAGATTATGCTTTAACTCGGTCACTAGGCAGACATCCTTTATTACGGGAGAGGGAGGATAGCCAATATTACCATTACCTATAATATAACCTTTAAGGTTATTGCCGAAGGATACGTATCCTTCTCTCTTCATCGATAGTGATGCGAAAAGATTTGCGTCTCCCGTCATATGCTGCGAGCATCCACTATAGAGAATCCACTTACTCTTAGTTGAGGAGGGAAGGTCCACCTACATCAAGAGTAGATGTGACCTTTGGTACCCAAGTTCTTGAGGGTCCTGAAAAGTTAGTTTTTGGAAACCATGCATATATCTTTCTATCTACTAATCTTCTAATTCTACATTATGGTGATATGTGTCCATGTAAACCATAATAAGTACATATAGCATTTCTATTTACAGAAGAAGTATGATGATTAGCATGGTGATGATGACTATGCATAGAGTGATGTGGAGTGGCATGGTGATATTGTCTATGTGGAACATTAGAGTAATATGGAGTAGTATGGTGATAATGTCTATATAGAGCAGTATGATGATGATGCCTATATGTAGAATGATGTTGATTGTGTCTTTGTGCAACATTGAGATGAGTGTATCTATGTGTATCATGATGATTGTGTATCATATGAGAGTTATTTCTACGTGTATGTGGTTTGTGTGTTTTATGGAAGTGTGTGTACATGAAAGCATGGTTACGTGTTGTACGTGGATGACGTGGAAGACTAGTATGAGAAATGTTATGCTTTGTGTGTGTCTCATGTGATTGGGTTTGAGGTTGAACAACCTGTTTTCCCAATTTAGTCTCTAATCTCTTAGAGACAGCCTACAGTTCAGTAACCTTAGCATTTAAACCATATATCTTAGTCATAGAAATCTTGTGTCTACTCTTTTCTTCAGCAAGCATCGTGTTGAGTGTTGTGATTTCTTGTGTTTGTTGCTCAATACATGCTTCGGCATCATGAAGGCTTAGTTTAAGCTTAGATACCTCATCTGTGACTTCCGTGGGTGAAGTATCTCTAATATTATCAAGCAATAAAGAAAGTCTTTGAATTTCGACTTCATGACTTTTGATTTTGTCCTTGGCATGTTTGTATTTACCAATGATCTTTTTGTGATCATCGAGTAAATCGGTGAAAGCATCGCCAAGTTCATCAAAAGAGAAGTCGTCAAGAGTTTTGTTTGATACCTTGTCAGACATCGCCATTAGGCACACATTAGCCGCATCTTGAGGAGAGTCCTTCTCTTCCTCGGAGTCACTAGCTTCGCTTTCATGCCAAATACTTGTGTTGGCATATTTCTTTGAGGAGGTCTTCTTGTATGGCTTCTCATAGCGGTTGCCTTTCTTTAAGAATGGACAGTCTTTTCGGACGTGTCCAGTCTTCTTGCAACCGTAGCAGGTTGGCTCTTCTTTGCCATCTTCTTGTGGTTCCTTCTTTCTTCGATTGAAGCGAAGGAATTTCTTGAAGTTACGGACCATAAGGGCTTGATCATCGTCTTCTGAGTTGTCATCATCCGTCTCTTCGGGTTCAGCCCTCCGTCGGTGAGCTTTGAGTGCGATCTCCTAAGCCTTAGGAGCAGGCTCTTCGAAGTCCTTGAGGTCAAGCTCATGAGTCATTAGCTTTCCCATCAAAGTCTCCATGGACATGGTTGTGAGATCATTTCCTTCTATGATGGCTGTCACCTTAGGGTTCCAAATTTTTGGTAGCCCCCTAAGTAGCTTGCGAATCTTCTCGTAATTTGAATATTGCTTGCCGAGTGGACAGGGGGTTGATGATGTCGAGGAATCTTGTGAACATTTGCGTGATCGTCTCGTTTGGCTTCATCTTGAAAGCCTCGTATTCTTGAGTGAGACGACTTATCTTAGATTCCTTGACTTGGGTGGTTCTTTCATGCGTCACTTCTAGGAGTTTCCATACTTCGTGAGATGTGGTGCATGTAGATACCCTGTTGAACTCATTCCTGTCTATAGCACAGAATAAAGTATTAATAGCTCTCGCGTCTAGACTTGCATGTTTTTTCTCCTCGTCAGAATACTTGTCATGTGATTTCTCGACGAGATCACCGTTGACAACTATTCTGGCGGGCTTTTTGTAACTGTCAGTGACGATAGTCCACAAGTCAAAGTCTAGCGACTTGAGATAAAAACTCATCCTTGTTTTCCAATACGTGTAGTTAGTTCAATCAAATAGGGGAGGCCTATGAGTGGACTGTCCTTCACCGTGATTGGAAATCAAGGATTGTGTGGTTGCCATGGATTAGCTCTAGGATGTAAATCCTTGTAAAGAGAACAAAGCTCTGATACCAATTGAAGAACAGATGGCAACTCTAGAGGGGGGTGAATAGAGTTTATAGAGAAAATATCCGATTAAAAATCAACTCTATCACAAATAAAACTAATCAGAGTAAATGCGGAATTTAAAGTGAGAAGCAAGAGAGCATACGCAAACACAGCCGATTTTAACCTGGTTTCCCTCGTGGAGGACTAGTCCAGGCCTGAGAACTCTAGCTCAGAATTAAATCCACTATTTGTGAAATAGTAGTTACAACCCGTGCCTTTACTTCAGAAGAGCACGTCAACTTCTTACAGAGGATCGCAGTGGCGATGCTTGGACTTTTCCAAGCGACTTCTAAACTCTTGCACAAGACTCCTAACTGAGAGATGCTGAGCACTCGAGACTTAGAAAACTTGTGGCTAGTAGATGAGAAGGGTATGGCTTATATTGAGCTTAAGAGAGAAGAGAAGATTGGATGGTTTGAAATGAGAGAATTCTAGGCTTATTTATAGGTTTTTATCAGGCAAAATTCGGCCAGAATTCTGGTAGGAAATTCAAAAATTTGGCCGTTGGACAACTAGCAACAAGCCAACCCTAAAAATTAGGGTGCTAATTTTTAGGGGACAGAGTTCGGCCCGAACTCTGTATGGAGGCAGAGTTCGGCTCGAACTCTGTCTCCAGAGCACAGAACTGGTCCAAGGGTGGATTGGGCTAAGTTTGGATGTGGAGCTTTATGGGCTTTGGGTAGATTGTGGGTTGAGTCTCAAGAGCCCAGCATAACTCAGCTTACAATCATTCTAGACTCAATAAATATAAAAGTACAGACGCGAAAAACAACTTACAATTCCAACACTGAGCAGTCTTCGGGCTTGAGCAGAAAGTAGTCGTCGTGTGTCTTATTGAATTATTACAAGTATTATTTTGTCAACGTTATCAATATTTGGTTGACTGTGACTTTGTGTCAACAACTACGACGAAACCTATGCTCCGGTTGCTCGTCTTGAATCCATTCGCATGCTTTGTGCCTTTGCTTGCTTTAATGATTTTAAACTCTTTCAAATGGATGTTAAGAGTGCTTTTCTTAATGGTATTATTAAAGAGAAAGTTTATGTAAAACAACCTCCTGGCTTTGAAGATTTTCAATTTCCTAATCACGTGTTCAAACTACACAAAGCCCTCTATGGCCTCAAACAAGCTCCTCGTGCTTGGTATGAGCGCCTTAGCTCCTTTCTTGTTTCACACAATTTTTCTAAGGGCAAAGTCGACAACACTTTTTATCAAATCCTATAGTGGCACTCTTTTATTGGTTCAAATTTACGTCGATGACATTATTTTTGGTTCTACTAACAATACACTTTGTGTAGAATTTGCTAAAGTTATGCAGGAAGAATTTGAAATGAGCATGATGGGTGAACTATCATTCTTTTTGGACTTACAAATCAAACAAGGACCCAAAGGGACCTTCATCAATCAAGCAAAATATACAAAGGATCTCCTCAAGCATTTCGAACTTGACTCATCCAAATTAATGAGGACTCCTATGGCAACAACTACAAAGCTTGACAATGATGAAGATGACACATCGGTTGACATTCGTAAGTATCGAGGTATGATTGGTAGTTTACTTTATCTTACTGCTATCCATCCTGATATCATGTTTAGTGTTTGTCTTTGTGCAAGATATCAAGCAAATCTAAAGGAATCGCACTTATGTGCCGTAAAATGGGGGAGATTGTTGGCACATTTTACTCCCTACAGGAGAGTTACTCCCTGAAGATGCTATCTCTCTATTTTGTCAATTATCAAAATGGGAGAGATTGTTGGCACATTTTATTTTGATATATTAACAGCATCTTCGTAGTTTAGTTTTCTATGTCTTCAGATTCATATCTTCTCAAAGCTCTACTACATAAAGTCTATCCTCTCAAGTACTACCATCCATTGTATTGAAGACTGAAGCAATACCGGCGCTTCTTGCATAGACGGCTTCCTCACTGCTTAAAGATTTTGAGTCTGTACAAGGTCTAGGTATATCTGTAAACACTTAAGGTTGGATGACAAACTAAAAGCATAAGTCAAAAATCAATATCTTACAAAACGGCATACCGGCGGCATGCTCCGGCATACCGGCGGTATACCGTTTTTATCGTCCACAAACTTTCTGTAAAAAATTGTCAGCATACCGACGGTATGCTCCGGCATACCGGCGGTATACCGTTTTGTTGACCACAAAACGTTCTGTGACAAAACGTCGGCATACCGACGGTATACTCCGGCATACCGACGGTATACCATTTTGTTTGCCTAAAAACGTTCTGTGATAAAACGTCGGTATACCGACGGTATGCCGCGGCATACCGACGGTATACCGGGTTACAAATATTTGATTTTTGAATTGCTTTGACTAGCATTAATGGCAGCATTAAATGCTCTCAACGGATATTAATATGACCGTTACTGGGTGACCGGTATACCGACGGTATGCCGGTGTATACCGACGGTATGCCGGTCAAGCTGTATCCAGGAGCGTTAAATGCCACCTATTCTTGGTTTCTCTATAAATGAAAGCCTTCTCTCTCATGAAGCTTACACCAACTCTTGCCATAAATTTTCTAAACAACCAAGTGCTCCACTATTAATACTCTACCAAGCTTTTAATTGTCACCCTCTTCCAAAGTGCTAGAGTATTTAAGAGTTGTAATTTTTGATCTTCACGTGTTAGAAGATCAACAAGTTCTCTTCTCATTTGTTTGAAGTTGGCGAGCCTTCGTAAGAAAACTCGTGTGTTGAAGTTGGCGAGTCTTCGAATCCAAACTCGTGTTGAAGTTGGCGAGTTCTTCGGATCCAAACTCGTGTGTACTATTTGATTAAATAGTAGATTTAAGCCGGAGAGAGTTCCGGGACTGGATTGCCTCAAGCGAGGATACCAGGATACATCTTATGTTTGATCTTCTTACTCTTTTATTTTATTTGTCATATATTGCTTCTTGTGCTCTAATTATTTTTTATTTTCCTATTCACCCCCTCTAGGGTTCTACAGACTCGACTCCCCTCGATAGCAGGTGGAAAGTGTTATGTTTTGCTTATAAAAAGGGATGTAATGTATGGAACGACTATCTCATTAGCGTTCATTTTGTAAGTCGAAGTCATGTTGTAGCCCGTGCGGCAATGATTGTAATGGAGTCAATGTAAATGAAATGTTAATATCAATGAAAAGTCTACTTCTATTTCAAATATGTCAATCAATTTCACTGCATACTTTAACTTGATGTTGTGTTTCGGATGACCTTATGACTACGCCTTGTACGATCGCAACTTAGGTTCGCACGGCATCATGCCCAGGGGACGACTATCGATTCTACGGAATCGGGATGTGACATAATGGTATCAGAGCACGGCTTTACATCCTATGGCCTTGCGTCTAGAGTTTAAGACCTTTGACCTCGCTTCGATGAGATAAGTTGTTTCATACAGTGAGTCTGTAATAATTTGTGACTGATGTGTTACCTTCGTATCGCAGAAGTGACGGAACCCATGGCCGAGCGAGAGAAGAGCGCTTCTAGCGGCTCTAGTAGTTCGCATCGTTCGCGGGCCAGACCTTCTAACGATACCATCGAAAGGATGCTGCGCATGATGGAGGCGCAGTGGAACCAGTTCGAGAACCGACATCAACAGACGGAGGAACGACAGGCCCAGTTCGAAGCTCGCTTCGACGCACATACGAAACTTCAACAAAAGCAGCTAGGTACCCTGTAGTAGATCGTCCAGACAATGGCGGCCAATGGAAATTCTGCGACTGCGCCTACCGTCACCGCACCTACTGCCACGGTACCGATGATCCAGCCCATTGAAGTCGACACGGAGGACCCCGAGCGTCAACCAGCGGCACCAAAAATGTATAAATTTAAAGTGTCAGAATTCAAGAAGGCGTGTCACACTTCCTTTAGTGGTATCGAAGGCCCTTCCATGGCAATCGACTGGTTGGAAGAGCTGGAAGATCACTTCGAGCTCCTCGGCATTGAAGAATCAAAGCAAGTCGCCTGCGCACAACTTCAGCTATGGTTGAACGCGTACGACTGGTGGGCCGTGCATAAGCGAGCGATCTGACGCGACAACAACTCAGCGCCGATCTCTTGGGCCACGTTCCACAAAGCTTTTGAAGTCGAGTACCTTCCGTCAGCCATTTGTCAAGCGAAGGAGAATAAATTCATGTAGTTGAGGCAGGGGAACCGGACTGTAGAACAGTACGTCGCAGAATTTAATAAGCTGTCCAAGTTTGCTAGTACATTTCTGCCTACAGAAGAGTGCCGCGTGCGACGGTTCGAAGTGGGTCTGCGACGCTCTATCAGTACGTATGTCGGGGTCCCGGAGTACAAGACTGTGGACGAGGCTCTGAATCATGCTCTTCGTCTTGAGTGCGAATACCCTTCCGGTGCTGCCGACGTTGTGCGCCACTCCAATCACAAATGTCCTAGCTATACGGGAGGCAACAACTACACATCAAAGCATCCAAACCATGGCGGCAACCAGGGACGAATCCCACCATTTCCTTGTGCTAAATGTCAAAACTTCGGTCACCATGCCAACGACTGTCATGTTCTTGACGGAGGATGCTTTAACTGCGGAGCAAGGAACCACCAAGCACGAGATTGCCCCCGAAAATGGAATCGTAATGCCCTGCCACAACAACACCGTCAAGAGAATCGAGGACAGGCGCCCCGACCTCCTCCGTCCACTCAACCCATACCGCAAAATGGCCGAGACCGTCGCCCCAACACTCAGGACCGCGTCTACGCCATGACTCGAGACAAAGCGCTAGCATCAGATACAGTAGTGTCAGGTATACTAAAATTCAATAATGTGCCGGCTCGTGTGTTATTTGATTCAGGCGCTTCACATAGTTTTATATCGGCAGACTTTGCCGCCGAGCACAAATTTCCTGTAATATCATTAGATCTCGACCTTAGCGTAAGTACACCTTCGGGCACACCAATACTCACAAACTTAGCCTGCATCGGCGGGATTATCTGTATCGGCGGTCAAAAGATCGGTCTTGACGTGATAGTTCTAGACATGAAGGACTTTGACATCATTCTGGGAATGGATTGGCTCGGGCCGTGCAATGCAACCATAGACTGTGCTGAAAAGAAGGTCACATTCCGCATATCTGGAGTGTCTGAATTCTGCTACTCGTGTGGTGAGGCGTCGTCGACCTGTATGGTGATCTTCGCAATATCTGCTCGACGGATGCTGCATTCTGGGTACGAAGGCTATCTAGCTTTCGTTCGAGACATGCGACAGGATGGTGCAAACGCGGGTCAGACCGACGTTATGACAGAATTCCCAGACGTGTTCCCGGACAAGCTACCCGACATGCCGTCCGATCGAGAAATAGAGTTCTCTATCGACATATTCCCTGACACCCGGCCGATCTCGAAGGCTCCGTATAGAATGGCCCCTGCAGAACTGAAGGAACTAAAGACACAACTACAAGAATTACTCGACAGAGGGTTTATCCGTCCGAGTGTCTCGCCGTGGGGTGCGCCCGTGCTATTTGTGAAGAAGAAGGATGGACTGATGCGGCTCTACATCGACTATCGGGAATTGAATAAAGCCACCGTCTGAAACAAATACCCCCTGCCCCGCATCGACGACTTGTTCGACCAGCTCCAAGGTGCAACAGTTTTTTTGAAGATTGATCTGCGATCGGGTTATCACCAACTCAAAGTCAAGCCAAATGACGTGCCGAAGTCTGCCTTCCGCACTCGCTATGGCCACTACGAGTTCTTGGTAATATCGTTCGATCTGACAGACGCCCCTGCTGTCTTCATGGATCTAATAAATCGGGTGTTCTATCCGTTCGTTGATAAATTTGTAGTAGTCTTCATTGACGACATCCTCGTCTACTCGAAGGATCGAGCGCAACATGTAGAGTATCTGCGGACGGTACTCCAAACCTTTGAGAGAATCAGTTGTATGTAAAAATAAGCAAGTACGAATTCTGGCTGAACAACATCTCATTCCTTGGGCACATCATCTCCGCCACGGGCATCGCAGTCGATCCGAAGAAAGTCGAGGCAGTTGCTGATTGGAAACGGCCTGCATCAGTTAGTAAAATTCGAAGCTTCCTAGGCTTGGCAGGATACTACCGACGCTTCGTAAAGGATTTCGCAAAGATTGCATCGCCATTGACTCGTCTCACCCAGAAAAAAGTCGTATTCAAGTGGTCAGACGACTGTGAAGCTTCCTTTCAGGAGCTCAAACAACGGTTCGTTTTGGCCCCGATACTTGCTCTTCCTGAAGGGACGGAGGGATTTCAGATCTTCAGTGATGCTTCTGGCCAGGGCTTGGGGTGTGTGCTCATGCAGCGGGATAAGATGATATCTTTTGCTTTCCGGCAGTTGAAGCCGCACGAGAAGAACTACCCCACGCATGACCTAGAATTAGCAGCGATTGTGTTTGCGTTGAAGCTATGGTGTTACTATCTCTATGGCATGGCGTGCAGGATTTATACGGACCACAAAAGCCTCAAGTATCTCTTCACCCAGAAGGAACTGAATTTGCGGCAAAGGCGATGGCTCGAACTGATCAAAGACTATGACTTGTCAATCGACTACACGTCGGGCAAGGAAAATGTGGTAGCAGATGCGCTGAGCCAAAAGTACTTAGCTTCATTATGCATTAACGATCGACTGCTGTGTGACTTGGAAGGAATGGGCATTGAACTCCGAGTTCGTTTTAGAGACGTAAAGCTGGCACAACTGCGGGTGGAACCGAGCCTACTGGAGAGGATCAAGTCTGCTCAGAAGGACGACCCATACCTGGAGAAGATGCGAAAGCTGATATCGACAGAAAAAGCGTCCGACTTTACAGAGGACGAGTCAGGAGTGTTACGCGTGAAGTGACGGCTATGCATACCGGACGACGCAGAACTTAGAAAGGAGATAATATCGGAGGTGCATTATGCAAAATATTCCTTGTATCCTGGCTGCACCAAGATGTATAAGGACCTCCGCGTTGTCTTTTGGTGACACGGCATAAAGAGGGACGTAGCTTCTTTGTGTCAAAATGTATGGCCTGTCAGCAAGTCAAAGCCGAGCACCAGCGACCGGGCGGGGAGATGCAGAACCTTGCCATTCCAGAGTGGAAATGGGATCACATCACTATGGACTTCATTGTTGGCTTGTCGAGAATGCCGCGGGGAAACGACGCCATCTGGGTCATCGTCGATCGACTAACCAAGTCAGCGCACTTTATTGCCATCAAAGTTACTTGGAGCGTCGACCGTCTTGCTCAGATATACCTTGATGAAGTAGTTCGGTTACACGGGGTCCCAGTATCTATCGTCTCGGATCGGGATGGACGGTTCGTAGCGCGCTTCTGGAGTAGTCTTCATTTAGCACTGGGGACCAAGTTGAAGTTCAGCTCAGGTTATCATCCTCAGACTGACGGCCAAACAGAGCGGGTGAACCAAATTCTCGAAGACATGTTACGACTCTGTACGATCGACTTAAAGTCAAGTTGGGACGTCCATCTACCGCTGGCCGAGTTTGCATACAACAACAGCTATCAGTCTAGCATCCAAATGGCACCGTATGAAGCTTTGTACGACCGAAAGTGCAGATCGCCCATTTGTTGGGATGAAGCCGGGGAACGGCAGATACTTGGTCCGGAGCTGGTGGAGCAGACCGTGCAGAAGGTCAAGTTAATACGAGAGAGATTGAAGATAGTACAAAGCCGACAGAAGAGCTATGCCGATACGCACCGACGCCCCCTCGAGTTCTCGGAAGGCGATCATGTATTCTTGAAAGTCATGCCCATGCGGGGAGTTTTCAGGTTCGGTGCGAAGGGGAAACTGAGTCCAAGATTTGTTGGCCCGTTCAAAATATTGAAGCGAGTCGCCCCGGTAGCTTACCAAATCGCCCTGCCGCCTGCGTTGTCAGAGGTACATGACGTCTTCTACGTATTACAATTGCGGAAGTACGTGCATGATCCAAGCCATGTGGTAGATTTGGGTAAGCTGGACCTGAAGGCAGACTTGTCATATGTCGAAGAGCCGGTACAAATCTTGGAGCGCAAGAATAAACTTCTCCGCAACCGTGCTATTCCTCTCGTTCGCGTCCTCTGGAGAAACCATTCGGTCGAAGAGTCGACGTGGGAGCTTGAGTCAGAAATGAAGGAAAAGTTTCCTTTATTGTTCTCGTAGAGGTAGGTTCTATTCTTAAGTTTCGAGGATGAAACTTTTTCTTAGTTGGTTATGGTGTAGTGTCCTGTCCCTACATCGTGCCCCGTACTCCATCCACGGGGTACGCGAGAAAGGAACACTGTCGTTATCGATTCGGTCGGGACTGATAGGTCAGAATCGATCGAGTCGATCGGTCGATCGAATGAGAACGGTTGAATTAAGATCCATTCCTCGTTATGGAATGTCTTCTTCGGAACTAAGTCCCATATTCAGCGGAATGCGCCTCAAGGATTGACTCTGCGGCTGAGTCGGGAGAGACCTCCCGTTGCTCTGCTTTTTACGCCGCTTGCGTTGGTTTTGGCTTTGTTTTTTGAATGCGTTTTCGTGAATGTTTTCGATGGTTTTCATGGCTTGCGTTTCAAACTCGCGTTTCCTATAGAACTTCTTGAATAATGCAGTGTTCTAATCGGTTGCTTGTGCGATTTTAGGTAATCGCGTAGGCGACGTCTAGTGCGACCAACAAGTTCTCTCGCCTGAAGTAAACTCAAGGTGAGTGGCTGACCCTTCTCTTTTCGACCCCCTTCTTAGGTAAATTGACAGTGTTGTTGCGAATGAAAGAATGAATGCAAAGACACGGGCACGGTAAAATGATTAAGTTTTCAAAGTGAACGTAGGCTAGACCTTAATAATTGAATATTGTCTTAACTCGGTCATTGGACAACTTGTCGACAAGGAGAGAGTTTCCTCGAACGACTACCCGGGGCCACGGGACCGACTCGGCCTAGGAAAAAACACGGTATAGCTGTGCTGGATAATAGCACGGGTTAAGCGGGGACTTGCAGCGGGGTTCGCTACTTGTGCTGCAAGGGCCCCGGCTAACATAGCTATAGTCCAGGATGGTTTGTGATGTCAGTGACCAAACACACATAACGTTGTACTTGGAATATAAACGATAACAATTGACAGGAAAGAACATGGTAAGTTTCATAAGGCGCGGCGCGTTCCGCCGTGGGTAAGTTCTAACGAAAATTACATTATGCTTGTCATTGCTCGCTTGAAATTCATTAGGATGGTTAGAAACATTCATAAACTAAGTCATATAAACTCTTCAACCAAATGAGAGCTTGGAACTTAATTTGTCACGTACCAGTACAAAGTGTAATATACTGATCCTCGCTCTCCACGCAGGTACCCCGAACCACGAAGGGCGTGCCACTTGAAACTCAAGGCGAAGTGAACTCTTTTGAAGTCTCGTCCGCGTGTGAAGGCATGTGTTTCTGGATTCCTTTTGAAGAAGACCCCACACTCAGTCCAAAAGAAGATGACGACTCGACTCCCCTTGATAGCAGGTAGAAAGTGTTATGTTTTGCTTGTAAAAAGAGATGTAATATATGGAACGACTATCTCATCAGCGTTTATTTTGTAAGTCGAAGTCATGTTGTAGCCCGTGCGGCAATGATTGTAATGGAGTCAACGTAAATGAAATGTTAATATCAATGAAAAGTCTACTTCTATTTCAAATGTGTCAATCAATTTCTCTGCGTACTCTAACTTGATATTGTGTTTCGGATGACCTTATGACTACGCCTTGTGCGATCGCAACTTAGGTTCGCACGGCATCACGTCCGGGGGACGACTATCGATTCTACGTAATCGGGGCATGACAAGCTACACATATATCTAAAAAAAATTGTATAAAAATTTAGTAATCCTGTATGAGTCATTAATTGCAATTTATGTACTAGTAATATTAGTATGAGTCATTAACAAAATCTTATATGAGTCATTAATTGCGTGTTATTAACTTTCAAATTATGCAAATAAACTTGGACTTTAAATTTTGCATGTTAGAATTTTATAATTTTTTAATTTTATAATATTTATATATATTTTTCTTTTTTCTGAATTTATTTTAAAAAGTCAGGTTGGTCCGGCCAACCCTGAACCGGCCCGGCCCAGACCCGGTTCAGCTTGGCCCGCCCAAGACTAGGCCATGGATCCAGGCTAGGCTCGAATTTTAAACTTCGGGTCTGCCCAGCCCGGCCCACCTCATACCATGACTCCTTCCAGTTAAGTATGTATATTGCCAAACTCGAGTTACTTTTGTAGTTGTTATTCCCGAGGCATAATTTTTGATGGAAAACAGAGAAACGAAACAATTGTCTAAATAGTAATAACGTTTCGTAGCAACACTTCAAAGAAGGTGCTCTACAGAGATCCTTGGAGGATTCTGGGTAACGAAAATCTAAAAAGATTTTGTTACAACAGCAAACGAAAGTAGTGCTTCTTTTAGGAAGGTACAAATCGAGTTGCTAGCAGCAACGACGAAAGTCCACAAGAAGTATCTGATTAGATCAGAGAAGAAGAGAAAGAAAGAAGAAAGAGAAAGACAGCTTTGCTGGGGTGATAAGATCACTGTTGCTCAAAGCAAGATTCGCCTATATACGATCCGCTTCCAGGAACCAGCAAGTTCTAGAGAACTTCTGGAACGCTCGTCAGTCAATATTTGAGACTTGAACGGACTTCCTGGACTTGGTGCATCTTTCAAAGGAGGCCAAGGGGCTCTATTTATAGAGTGGAGTGAGACTTCACCTCTTCTCCTATCCGATGTGGGACTAAAATACCAATACTCAAAAATAGAGTTTGATATTTTAGATCATCCCACAATCAGCATAGAAGTGTGCCAGTGCACACCTACCCCCCGAACACCCCGTGCATGCACGAGACATCCTGGAGTCCTTGTCCGAGTCCGAGTCCGCACAACAAAAATTAACTTACATCTTTGTTGGAATTAATCCTTTTTTCTTTCTAGGAAAATACTCCCATATGACACACACTTGTGCCCTAACACACCTCATGTGCACACCTCAACACAAGCAATGCATTATATTGAGATACTCACCATTTGATGTAGCCGATGTGGGACTATCTTTCCTAGTCTAAAGGCAAAAACACCAACAATTCCTACATATCTCAATATATGGGTTGAGCGTTCCCCACAGTGACTGTCCATCATGCATTAGGAGAGATGTCGCTACGACTTGAATCTTCCCGCATAGGTTAAATAACAGCATGATACATGAATGGACTAAGCCTTGAATTCTGTACCATAACTGCAATTTTTTCTACTCACATAATGACATCAACTGTGCTTCTGGCTGCACATTGAAGGTCTTGTGCCAGCCTAATTTTAGTGTATAATTTTGGGCGTCTATAAGTTTACCCTCAAGAGACGGCCTGATATCTCTGTCCATACATTATAGGTGAGTTCTTTATAAAGAGTCATGGCATGAAGCATTGCATTTCTTTGCGGTGCTACGCCACTATGACATGGCTTAAAGCCGAGGCTTTACCCTACCTGGGTACCTCATCGTAGTGTCATACTACTATAGCATGAGGTCACAGGCCTCTTTGTAGTGCCAAACTACCCAGCATGAAGCTTTGCGCTTCTGTGCGGTGTTACGTCGCTATGATATGGCTTGCGAAGTCGAGGCTTTACCCTACCTGGTACCTCTTCGTGGTGTCATGCCACTGTAACATGAGGACATCATCCTCTTTGTAGTACTGTCTACCTCTCTTTATTACGATTATCATACAGTATTAGGCTACATGCCTATTTGTGGTGCTACTCCGCTGTGACTTGGCTCACAAAGCCGAGGCATTACCCCTAATCGGGAACCTCATGGTGGAGTCACCCTACTATAGCATGGAGTTACACTCCTTGTAGTGCTGCGCTACCGTGCTCCCTGTAAAGCACTCCAGGCATTCACTCTTCCTGAGACTCATTAAGGCATTTAAGTCAACCTTCCCACAGGATCCGTTTTTTGTAAAAAATAACAGTAGACAACAGTGGTTGTAGGTCCGTAACCTCTCCATGCCACAGAGGACAAGTACCCACCATTCTTGATATTCTTCCGGTTAATAGTCCTCCCTTGAACCAAAAGCTAGATGCCTAGTAGATTTCTCTTTGAACTAATAGCATAAAACTTTATGGTAGAAATGTAATAACACAATATCAGAATGCCTTCAAGCCTATTTTACAAGCTGTGTCATCGACCAGCTGGTGCTTGAGGCCCTTGGTGAATGGATCTGCCAGGTTCTCCTGACTCCGAACATCAATCACTACAATAGTGCCCCTCTTGATGAGATCGTGTACTGCCCTGTGCTTCAACCGCACAGTCCTTTTCTTTCCGTCGAAGAGGTCATTTGATGCCACCGCCGCAGTCGCCTGGTTGTCGCAGTATATCGGTATCCCCGGTATTTATGCTCCAACTTCTGAAAGATCATACATGAGCTTCCGAAGCCATTTTGCTTCCTCCGCTGTAGTATCAAGTGCAAATAACTCAGATTCTATGGATGACCGTGAGAGCATAGTCTGCTTCTTCGATTTCCACGATATAGCAGCTCCACCTATTATAAAAATGTATTCACCTGTGGACCTCTCGCTCTCCACTTCTGAGCACCAGTTGGCATCACTGAAGCCTTCCACTACCGACGGATCTCTGCTGTAGTACATTACATATGTCTGAGTCTTCTTGAGATATCTCATAACCCGTTTTGCAGCTTTTCAGTGCTCAATGACTGGGTTGCTCGTGAAATGACTCAGCATTCCTATGGCGAAAGATATGTCAGGCCTTGTGGCAGTAGCAGCATACATCAAACTCCTGATTACGCTTGCATACTCTAGCTGCCTGACGCTTTCTCCTGAATTAGGCTTCAGCTTCAGATCACACCTGTACGGCGTATCGATCCCTGGAAGATCATGATACCTGTAACGAGTGATCATCTTCTCAACATAATGAGACTATTACAGCACTAGTCCAGTGTCTGTCTAGATGATCTTGATCCCTAAGATCACATCAGCTTCCCCCAAGTCCTTTATATTGAACTTGCTCGAGATGAACTTCTTTGTCTCCGTGACACAGCCCATATCCGTACCTAGGATTAGCATGTCGTCCACGTACAGACAAACGATCACATCTCTTCCATCAACGAACTTCGTGTAAACACACTTGTCAGTCTCGCTGACCATGTAGCCATTTGACCTTATAACCTTATCAAATTTCTCATGCCACATCTTGGGATCCTGTTTAAGACCGTATAAGGATTTCACCAACTTACAGACTTTGTCTTCAAGACCCTTTACGACAAATCCCTCTGGCTGTTGCAAGTAAATTTCTTCGGTCAGCTCGCCATTTAGGAAAGCCATTTTTACATCCATCTGATTTATCACGATCTTATGTATCGTTGCGAAAGCAATCAATATTCTGATGGTGGTCATCCAGGCTACTGGAGCATACGTGTCAAAGTAGTCGATCCCCTGCTTCTGAGAAAACTCCTTTGTCACTAGCCTTGCCTTGAACTTGTCAATGGTTCCATCAGCTTTCATCTTCTTCTTGAAGATCCATTTGCATCCGATGGGTTTTGCTCCTTCAGTAAGATCAACCAACACCCAAAGTGTTATTTGAGGTGATGGAATCAATTTTATTGTCAGTCGCCTCCTTCCAGAAAATATCATCTCTGGTCTTCATCGCATCATCATAGGTAAGCGGATATGCTTCCGCATGATAGGTGATGAAGTCATCCCCGAAGGTCTTCGGCCTCCTCGCTCGCTTCGACGACGGCTCAGCGAGTTCTGGTTCAACCGTTGTTTCAACAACAACATCTTCTTGGACTACTTCTTTATTAAAAACTCCAGTTTCTTGCGCACCCTTATTGTTCTTCGATTTATCCATAAGAACAATATTCTTGTGCCTTGCAAATTTGTCTTCAAAATATTCAACATCGTAAGATTCGATGATATGATTTAACTCAATATTAAGAAATCTTCGAGCATTACTCTTCTCGGCATACCCCAAGAAGATCGTCTTCGTAGTCCTAGTTTCCAGCTTCTGAATCTTCAGATCTGGGAGCTTCACATAAGCCAGATACCCCCACACTGGAATGATATTCAAATTAGGTCTGACTTTGATCCAGAGTTCATGAGGAGTTACGTCCGAAGTTGCATATGGCACTCTATTTAGAATAAAAGTGGTCGTCAATGCAGCTTCTCCCCAGTAGTATTTAGGAAGACCCGCAGTTAGCAGTATTGAGTTCATCATTTCTATCAACGTTCTGTTCTTCCTCACCACTACTCCATTAGATTGAGGAGAATACAGAGCAGTAGTCTCATTGATGATTCCATGTTCTTTGCAGAATGATACGAATTCATGAGACCTATACTCTACATCTCGATCACTTCTGAGTAGTTGTAGATCAGTTTAACGTTCAGCTTCAGCCATGAAGTCTCTGAACTACTCGAATGCTGCATCCTTCTACTTGAGAAGTCATGCGAACGTGCACTTCGAGAAACACTTCGAACCGGCCTCTGTGGAGAATTGATAAAAGTCACAGATATCTGAGTGTACTAACTCCAGATGATCAGTACTTCAGTTCAATCGTCTGAGCAGCTTTTCAACAGTCTTGTATCTGCACAGACCTTAAACTCCTCCACCTCCTTACCCCCATATTTCGAAGATAAGGTCCCGGTAGGACAGCTTAAGTCTGCTTCTATCATAGAACAACTCTCAGTCCATTCAATGAAATAACTTCATCGCCATCAGCAGAAGTTCGAACATCTCTTCAGCACCGAACATCTTTTCGAAGTATGTTCCTCGCCAAGAAATTACCATCTGGCTAGTAGGAATGTCCATCTTTCAAGTCTATATCAGATAACAGACTTTCTGAGATCAGATCTCCAAAAAATCGATGGGACGTGCAATACACATTAATTCTAGTGTCTTTGTCGGTAGTTAATAACCACTGTCTCGATCTTCAGAACTTCTACTAGATATATGTTCGCCATTGAGACCTTCGTCATAACACGGCTCGTCCTTGGTGAACATCTCCTTTAAGAGCACACGTGGTCAGATACACTAGTGTCAGACCACTAGTTAGCTACCACGCTAGATAACTCAACCTGTGCAATAATAGCAACCAAGTTAAGTAATAAATATAACCAAGTTTAGCCGTACCTGCTATTTTGGTTTGGGCTTGGATTTGTATTCACTCATGTAGTGGCCATTCTTGTCACAGTTGAAGCAAGTTACATGGGACTTGGACTTCTGTTGCTTGAACGAAGGACCGTTCACTTTTAGATTAGTGGAGTCCTTCTTCTTGTGATGAGAAGCCACCTGCTTCCCCTTGAACTTTCTTGTCTGCACCAAGTTGGCCTTAGCCAGTTGTTTGGACAGAGAGTCCATCTTCTGTTGAGATCACATTTCGTCCTCAATGTTGATCTCTTGTAGAAGATCTTCCAAGCTAATATCCAGCTTCTTTCGATGCATTCTAGCATAGAAGTTGCTCCAACCAGCAGAAAGTTTCGAGACTATCCCTCCAACGACAAACTTATCGACGAGGGGCATCTTCTTGTCATCTAACTTCTGGCGCAACTTCAGGAATTCCTTCACTTGAGGTAGCATCACCATCTCGTCTTCGAAGAGCCACTTATGGTACTTCTCGACGATGAAGATTTTGGACCTGTTCTCATCATCTTCATATAGCTTACCCAAAGAATCCCACATCTCTTTGGCCTTCACCTTCTTGGAATATGACTCTGCTAGAGAGTCTTCCACAGAATTGAGAATCAGCAGTTTACAGATACTGTTTTCTCTCTTCCATTTGCTCTGCTTGACGAGTGCAGCAGCAATAGCATCGGCAGTTCCTCCTTCTGGAATCATCGGTTCATCCTCAATCAACACATGGTCTACGTCCACAAGTTAAAGATGAAGGGTGACCTTCCTCTTCCAGACTTGAAAATATTCTCCGTCGAATATCTCCAACTTGTTAAAGTTGGTATCGATGAGAGAAGCATGATAGTTTTCCATCTTCTAATCTTGCTTTGAGATTGTTATTCCCGAGGCATAATTTTCGATGGAAAATAGAGAAACAAAACATTTGTCTCAATAGTAACAACGTTTCGTAGCAACACTTCAAAGAAGGTGCTCCACAGAGATCCTTGGAGGATTCTGGGTAACAAAAATCTAAAGAGATTTTGTTACAACAACAAACTAAAGTAGAGCTTCTTTTAGGAAGGTACAAATCGAGTTGCTAGCAGCAGCGACGAAAGCCCACAAGAAGTATCTGATTAGATCAGAGAAGAAGAGAAGGAAAGAAGAAAGAGAAAGGCAGCTTTGCTGGGGTGATAAGATCACCGTTGCTCAAAGCAAGATTCACCTATATACGATCCGCTTCCAGGAACCAACAAGTTCTAGAAAACTTCTGGAACGCTCGTCAGTCAATATTTGAGACTTGAACGGGCTTCCTGGACTTTACGGACTCCCTTAACTCTCTTCTTTGGTGTATCTTTCAAAGGAGGCCAATGAGCTCTATTTATAGAGTGGAGTGAGACTTCATCTCTTCTCCTATCCGATGTGGGGCTAAAATATCAATACTCAAAAATAGAGTTTAATATTTTAGATCATCCCACAATCAGCATAGAAGTGTGCCAGTCCACGCCTACCCCCCGAACACCCTGTACATGTACGAGACATCCTGGAGTCCGCCAAAAACATGTATTAATAGGCCTAATTCTTTCTGTAACTTTCTGGAGAATTATTTGAGTGTCAGCTGTACGAAAGACAAACGCGTTCTCGGTGTTTTCGCGATTCCGAGAGTTTCCGGAAACGAAAACGCGATCCGTTTGAAGTTTCGGAAAGCTAACACATAGATCTATAACATACTTTAATTCTAGATTTTAATTCATGCTGAGATGGTACATTATTGATTATTAGTAGGAGTTACTATTCGGCATATGTATTTTGTGCACCCTTGTGTGTAATATAATGTTCTATTTGATTTTAACCCATGTTAATGTATATACATTATGTAATTAAATAGAGAATTCAAGCATGAGTAAATGGTTAAATAAATGATGTATGAGGTATAAGTATCCTATCTAATGTAAGCATGTATAAGTATGGCTTGTAATGAATATGTAGGTTCCATAGTATGTAATATATGTAAGCAATGCATAAATGCATGAATGAAAGAATGATATATAATGCATGCATGAAAGTATATAATGAATGCTAGATATAAATGCAAGGTATATATGTAATGATAGATATGAATGCATAATGTATAAATATTGTAAATGCAATATCAGATTTTATATGTAGACATAGAACCAATGCATGAGCTGTATGCATATGGGATGTTGGCTTAATGGCAGATTTCAGATAACATGGTTCATTTTATGTGGTTAGTTACACCCAGTTTATGGGATAGCTCACTTTAGTTTATATGTAAATGTGGAACTAAACTGAGAATGAACTTCACCCTCTGCACAAGGACACCCCACTCTATATCAACCACCATGCCATGTAACCTTTCTCTAAATAATTGCTATAATATATATAGATTTATGTAAAGTATAGATGCATGTTAGTTATAACTTAAATAGTCTCTACTCTAATGTATATAGATGTATACTTGTAGCCATGCATGTTAAGTATAAATACATGTGTAATGAAGATGAGTTAGTTTTGTGCCATGTGTAGTGTAAACTCATAACTAGTGATGTTTTCTCTTTTCATGTACACATCCATGTTCACACACACACATAGCTTACATGTTAGTTCCTTCCTCTCTTTATATATATATATATATATATATATATATATATATATATATATATATATATATATATATATATATATATAATGTTGATGAATAACATATATGAATGTGTCTTGATGTGTGGCTTGTGTTTGGCTTGTATAGCCTTGTGATTGGTATGTGATTGCTAGACTAGGCTTGGTTAGGCCTAGTGAGACTTATTAGACTTGTTGGGCTAGGACTTGACCTAGTTGACCTAGTTTGACTAGTCTAGTTGACTAGAGTTGACCGAGAGTTGACTTTGGTCTAGTTTGACCTAGACAGCATGCAGATGTATTGTACATTTCATATATCACCCTCTGTATACATCTTGACTTGTGTTGCTCTAACTAGGAGTCAGGTACCTCATCTCGGACAGTACATTTACTTCAGACATTCAGATACGAGGCGAGTACATTCTCTGACCGTTTCATACTTGTCTGGATTTATATTCTTGCTCTAGATTACTGTACTTGATGCTGATACGATCATTATCACGGATTGGTACTATACGGATCTTCTTCTGAGATGTTATCTTCTTGTATTCACTAAATACATAATGTGATGTGCGTTTCACTTACATATTGTATTTATTGAATACCCTTATCATTGTACACTCATTGTGCATATTGTACTCTCATTATCACATTGAGCCATTGTACAAGCCATTGTATAAAGTAACGTAACTGAATTGGATCCTTGTGTATTGATTGGGGAGGGAGAGTAGAAGTAGTTATGTGATCAATCATATTGTATAAGAAATTGTATATATCCATTGTACACTCACGTACAAAGGAGTCACATTTTATTGTACAACCTAACCCGTTTACATAACCATATTGTACTCTAAATTACAGTAGGCTTACAGTTCTTACTTATCATATATAGATATTTCCCATTATCAAATCTCTGCTATTTTCATATACATTCATCTTTCAGCGTTTCATGTACCTTACTCTATTGCATGCTTTATATTTCCCAACATGATATGAACTGCGTGAGATGTTTTGTGCTCGCTCCCGTCCTGACTGGACCTGTTGAAAATTTTACAGAGGATGATGAGGAACCCTGTACCCTTACTTGGAGCTTGCCTAGTTGACACTCGCGACCTGGACCCCTGGGGAGGTTCAGGCAGCTGCTCAGGATGATACCTTGTATAGTGTAGATAGCTTAGACTGTTCCTTCTTTTCATGCTTAGCTGTTGTCTTTATATTCAGAGTTGTATATTTTAGAGTTGATGAGACTTGTATTTCTTTTCTGTTGTACCTCAGTTGAGGATTTCTTATCTATTTCATCGTGCTACATTCTACCTTAGATTGTGATTGAGTTGTACCTCTGTGTTGGCCTCCTTATGGAGAGTATTCATATTATGCTAGTTATAGTTCATGACCTAGAACAGCATTCTACTGCCGATACTGCGGCGTAGGCTTGGCGTTGTTACGTTCTCGTACCCTCACAGTGGGTGCGGATCGTGACAGTTTTCCATCTTCTAATCTTGCTTTGAGATTGTTATTCCCGAGGCATAATTTTTGATGGAAAATAGAGAAACAAAACAGTTGTCTCAATAGTAACAACGTTTCGTAGCAACACTTCAAAGAAGGTGCTCCAGAGAGATCCTTGGAGGATTCTGGGTAACAAAAATCTAAAGAGATTTTGTTACAACAACAAACTAAAGTAGAGCTTCTTTTAGGAAGGTACAAATCGAGTAGCTAGCAGCAGCGACGAAAGCCCACAAGAAGTATCTGATTAGATCAGAGAAGAAGAGAAGGAAAGAAGAAAGAAAAAAGGCAGCTTTGCTGGGGTGATAAGATCACCGTTGCTCAAAGCAAGATTCACCTATATACGATCCACTTCCAGGAACCAGCAAGTTCTAGAGAACTTCTGGAACGCTCGTCAGTCAATCTTTGAGACTTGAACGGGCTTCCTGGACTTTACGGACTCCCTTAACTCTCTTTTTTGGTGCATCTTTCAAAGGAGGCCAAGGGGCTCTATTTATAGAGTGGAGTGAGACTTCACCTCTTCTCCTATCCGATGTGGGACTAAAATATCAATACTCAAAAATAGAGTTTGATATTTTAGATCATCCCACAATCAGCATAGAAGTGTGCTAGTCCACGCCTACCCCCCGAACACCCCGTGCATGCATGAGACATCCTGGAGTCCGTGTCTGAGTCCGAGTCCGTACAACAAAAATCAACTTACATCTTTGTTGTAATTAATCCTTTTTTCCTTCTAGGAAAATACTCCCACATGACACACACTTATGCCCCACCATACCTCATGTGCACACCTCAACACAAGCAACGCATTATATTGAGATACTCACCATTTGGTGTAGCCGATGTGGGACTATCTTTCCTAGTCCAAAGGCAAAAACACCAACAATAGTTACGGGGGAGAGGCATAAGAGCCTTGTTTGGATGATGGAAGATCCATTGATCGAGCAAAGAAAACATATTATTTCTTTTATTTATAAAAATGGTAGGAGTTTAAGACAGTGGGTCCAAAAAAATGCAACGCATCGTGCACAAAGTTCCGAACATTAAGCTGTTAGGTACAAATATTATAAGTTATATATTAATGTCGTAAGTTGGGTACATATATCATAAGTCAATAATAATTATTAATATTTTATTATTCTAGTAATTCTTGAAATATTTGTTTTAATTTTTTTAGTTATTAGTTAGGATTTACTCAAAAATGGACTTGTTAGACGTCTCCAATGGGGGTTTCTTCTATCTTCTCTATTTACATCTCTTTCTTTTATCAAGGGCTCTACCAATTGATATCTTTCCACAAATAATTGGGCCTGGACAAAGTGGTCACTTTGCGTGCCCCGAGAAACAAGATCTAAATGGATCTCGTGTAGAGGGCCCACCCTCTCGTCTAAAAAAAAGAGACTTTTTTTTGACTCCCACCAGATCAATATCATCTCACAGCTCCCGCTCAACCTCCTTTCTCTTGTTCAACAGTGATAGAAATCTATTTTAGAAAAAACTTCTCCAATGGTGATTTCTATCCCAATTTATATTTTGTGCGTTGATGTAGGATGAAGAGTTTCTATGAGGGTTTCTACATGTAGAAACTCTGATAAATTTTTTCCATCTCTCATGCTAATTAATACTAGGTTCCACATTATTAAATTAATTATTTTATTTGTTGCCACATAGGATGGAAATGGAAAACCATTGAATAGTATTTTTGTGCAATTTCTATGTATAACTCTAACAACTAGGATAGAATTTTTCTTAAAGTACAATGCCAAGTATGATAGAAACCCAATTTTAGAAATTCCTATTGAAGATGGCCTTTATTGAAACAATTTGTACCTAATTTTTGATATTGATATCTAACTTGTGATCAACGTAAGTTATTTGTGATCTTTGTACTTAAGTTGTAATATTTGAATCTAACTTGTGATATCCATAGTTAACTTGTGATATTTGTACCCAACTTGTGATATTGGTACATAACTTGTGATCAACGTCAGTGACTTGTGATCATGGTACTTAACTTGTGTTATTTGTACCTAACTTGTGATATTGGTACGTATCTTATGATATATGTACTTAACTTGTGATATTTATACATAACTTGTTATATCTGTACTTGTGATATTTGTACCTTACATGTGATTGGTGCATTAGAGATTGCGGGCGGACTCGTCGATTTGAGATGAATCCATATATTCCGTCCATTTTGGAGCTCGGTGGCACAAACAATACATGAAACAGGGTTGCATGCAAATTGGAAAATGACCAGAATAAAAGTGATAATAAATAATATCAAGATAAAGCAGAATAAATATCAAGAATATGGGTATGAACCGCGTCGAAAATGTAGAGAGTGTCATCGACGTCAAAAACAGACTTGGCATGCAAATCAAGAAGAAAATAATTAATTAGCTAATCGGGGACGCACATGTTAATCACAATTGACATTGTTCCCATTGGGTGCTTTCTTAATGTTTAGTGCAATTAATGAACATGACCTCTTTACATCTTCATCATTACTTTTATAGACATGTAAAATAGAAAAATAGGATGGTGGGATAGGGAAGCCACCTAGTTTTGACACATACACAAGTATTTTTTTCTTTCATTTTTAAAAAATTCTTGTCCCGGAGCTAAAACATTCTAATCCTTAAATTTTGTAGTACATATTGTATGTACAAAATATCGAATCATATGGCTGTATTTGAAAATAATGGTTGAAAAAATGTTGGAAAGGAACATATACCATAGTGTAACCCCTCAATTCCTAAATAAATGAGATTTATATTTTTTTTCCAATAGTTTATTATTTTCAAATCATTTTCAAAATATTTTATTCAAATTTATTTGGTACCTTTTAATTAAATTGTTTATTTAGATTTATTGGACTATGATTTTCCATTAATTAGCTATGATTTTCACGTAATATTTATGGAATCTATTTTTATTGTTAATTATGATTGAAATATTTTTATTAGTTGTTTTTAATTAAATTATAATTATTTATTCTAATTAAGTTTATCTTAATAGAATTTATTTGATAGCTAATTACAATTGCACTGGTTAAGACTAATTACTTTTGTTTAATTAAAGTATTATTTTTGGATTAATTGATTATTATTAGCTGGAAGATTATTTTATGTTTAATTAATTATATTTTTCCTAATATGGTAATGACAAACTTGTAATTTTTTCTAACTGGATTGGTTATTTAGGAAAGCCGTTGTGGAATGCCTAGTCACATGACTTAGTGAAAACATTCTGGAATCATTAGACTAATCAGGATTAGTCTGAAATATTAAAGAAATATTCCCTCAGCCCATGCGCCTAGAGATTGTAGAACTTTCCGAATGAGGCTATACATAATTGTTGATTAATTATTCTAATCATCATTCTAGTGGTCCTAATGACCATGTCCCCACCGTGTTCATTAATTCCATTACAATTACATTTCATGTTTCCGACACGGACACACATGTGTTATCCTACCCCCTGTTGTGTCCTGTGTCCCCTGATACAAGACAGTACATTCTTGTGTCCACCGACAATTCCCTCTGTCTCATGTTCCCAGATACGAACACGTACACAATCACACTCAAACCCTAATTTCTAGGCCTATGTAGCTCCCCTTCCCGAAAATTTTTGAAATATTTTTTTTCTATTTATTTGATTAAATAGTGATTTTTAGATTTTTATAAATAATTATTTAGTTGATTATTACGGTAGATGGTTTTAATCATGGTTGGGAATTGGAGTACAAGATGACTAGGAATCGTGGTACGGATAGTGCAGTGGCGTGCCTTGACTAGTGTATTAGCCATGTCAGGGAAGGTCGAGCCATAGTGATGTCCTAACTAGGAAAACTAGGCTAAGTTGTGACATGACCATTATAAATAGGTTATTGATATTATTTGACGTTTAAGTGACCCGGTTGTACCAAACTAGTCCGGACTGGGCCAGAACCAAGCTCAAGCCGTGTAAGCATGTAGTGTGACCAAAGAATGTTCGTGTCGATATATTTTTGTGTGTACATATTTTACCTTAGAAGCTCTACTACATATATTTTTGTAAGTAATTATTAATATTATTATTATAGGCATATATAATATAATTATTTGATGTTCAAAGGACATTTAAAGGTATGCTAAATGATTTTCTTAGCTACCCTTTTGTATTTTTGAATAACTAGGTTGAACCCATATTTGCATGTTTACCTTGTTTGTTATAATGATTGTTATTATTAATGTTGTTAATTTATTTATAATAATATCGTTTGGTATTTTGGATTAAATATAAACTAAATATTATTATATATATGTTCGTATTCCTATAAATAGTCCTACTGTATGTTGTAAGGATTTTCCCAATTTTAATGAGTATATTTAGAAACATATATGTACGTATATATATAGGACTATATACAGATACATATATCTAGATATATATGTGTATGTATGTCCTCGCTGTTCTCTAATTACTGTCACAGTTAATTATTACTTCTTCTTTTTTTTACCAAGCTGTTTTGTGTTAAAATTATTGGAATTTTCTTATTATTAGTAGTATTATTGTTATTTTCAACTATGATCTATGTATATGTTGAACTATATATTTGATGTAATATTTGTATTTAAGCTATCTTTGCTATAGATATTGCAAGTTACCTAGTCTTCTGTGTTGAACCCAAACAAAGTTTTCCGAATAGAGTAATTGCTTACTATTTTATCACATTAGGGACTACATACAAAAACTTGGATGACAAACTCAACCCCCATAGCCTAGCTCCCCACAGAGCAAACTCGAACACCAAGTCCCTACAAGCCTGAGCCCATCCCTGGCCGAACCAGCGCGTAACAGAACACCGAACTCCTCCTACACACGGGAACATCCCGACTATTTATAAATCTCTCGAGAAACAAAACCCTAATATCGAGTAACCCGACACCCCAGCGCCACCCCTCTCCATGGGCGACCTCCCATGACACCTGCACAGCCGCACAGGGCGCCGGACCGGCCACGCACAGCCTAAGACAGTAACCGCGCCGACGGCAATAGCAGTAATGGCGGTGGAGAGGGCTGACTTCACAGCAGGCTCGCAACCTACCCACGCAACATTTTTCTGATCAGATTTTGCAGGTATACACCCAACCTATACCACTTTAAATGTCTTCAAATAGATTTAATTATAGTGCACTAGATCGGCCGAAAAATCGACGCCAAAACTGGCGAATCACTGTTCGAAAACAGGACAGTTTTGTGAACCAGCACCCAACTTTGAAGGCCTGTCTCGGTCGAACCTTTGATCGAATTCAAAATCCACCTAAAGGCAGTTATAGACAACATATAGGGCTCCACAAACCAATTCGCAGAAGTCGATTTCATCGACTACGCGCCGAGAAATCAGATCCCAAAGTTTACCAAAAACCTGTTTTAAAATCTAGAAAAACTTCGATACGACGTGCGTCCCGCCAATTCGGGCGACGTGGTCGTGAACCGAAAGCATCGAAAGGTGCATAACGTCTTCGTGGACGTGTGGGCTTTGACGAAATTCAAATTGATCGCATGTGCGCGACGAATTTGATGCATATCTGTCAAAATTTACCGTATCGGCCTCTGTGCAAATTTCTCAATTACTTTGTGCACGTTCGTCAGATCGAGACGAAACATGCGCCAGCAGGACCGTATCATTTTTCTAGTCCTGTAAGCCAAGTTTGGTCCAATTCTGAGACAGTTGATCGGATTGCCGTTTCGCGGGCCCTACGGTCCGATTCAACGGGAGATTTTATGCACGGTGTCACGACCCGTACTCGCTTTTCGGACGCGAGCTCATGAGCAAGCCAACTACTTATCGAGCGGACTCCAGCCTGACTCGAGTACGTATAAGCTGTCCAGAATAGGGTATCATGTCTAATCTAAACTATATCTCAATCCACATGAATCATATAAACAAGAATGAACAAGTATGGGTCATGGTCTGCAGCCCATTAGCATATTGTTTGATTAGACTCCAAGAATGATATGAGTCTATAAATAAGCAGAGTATATCATGGTACTGAATATAAAGCACGAAAGTATAATAAAGAAATGTCACGACCCGCACCCGCTTTTTCGGATACGAGACGTGTCCAAGTCCAGCCTACGCCGCAGTATCAGCGGTAGAACGCTGTCTAGTACATAAACAAGTCACAGAGGCAATCTAGATCTCATCCACAAGATATGATATAATCCACTAACACAATAAAACTGAATAATGAATGATAATAAAAATAGAGTATCCAGCTCATCATAAATCCAAGTCACGTCCGGTGGACACAAATCCACTACCAGTAGACGGAATAAAAATAATACAGAAAATGGGAATAATCGAGTCAAAACTTCTAATCATCAAAGTACCCTCGTCTGCAGTGGTACCGTTGTCCAATGCTGGCTCAAACCTGCTCGCGTGCACCTGGCTCAATACTCGGCTAAACCTGAAGAGATCATCAGGTCCTCAGAGGACTAACAAGATACATAATATACAAGCCTTTCTAACAGTTTAACATACATGAAAGAAGTCTAGAAAATAAGCAGGAAAAACTAAACAAGTGTGAGACAAGAATGTAGGAACAGCTACGTATAAATGAACTGCTAAAAACAAGTAAACAAGAAAATCAAGGCAATACCAACCCTCGCCCCGATTGTGGACTCGCAGGTCAGTTTCAAGACAAGTCACCCTCACCCCGTGTGTGGACTCGCAGGTACAAAGGACAACCCTCGCCCCGTTTGTGGACTCGCAGGTTGGAAACAAACAAAATAAGAAAAATAGCAGTTCAATCTATAACGTTATCGTCCTACGATACAACTCAACCAGTACAAGAGAAAAGCAGGTCCAATAAAGCTACAAGGCTAACTGTGAGCAATGGCAAAGCACAATGTCAGCGGTAAACTGAATAATGAAGCAGAGAAATATGTAAATAAAACTGTAACGAAAGACAAGGTATACTTGCCTGTGCTCCTGAGCTGTTGTACGGGTCCGGTGCCAAATTCGAGTCCAATTAACCTATTACATAACTTACAATGTCAATAGAGAAAGTACATCAACTACACTAACTATTTGATTATTAGCCTTTCTAGGTTGATTTGCATTTATTGCGTATGTAGAATCTTGCCTCATGCTCCCTAACCCATTTGTGACATGAACTTTTAAACTACTTGGTATCTTGGGTCATGCCTACATGTTCTCTATATGCAAGTCCCTTTCCTGTGATACTCTCCTAATACTGTTCTATGCATATGGATATATGGCCTACCTATCATAACCTAGTGTCCATAAGGTATACCATATACATCCTTTCCTAAACTCACACTAGACTACCTACAGGGATTATTCCAGATATTGGGTACATGAGTGCTGCTACTAACTACTCTTGATACATTAGATGTGTAGGTTAATACACATACCCATGCTCAAATCAGCATGGACAAGGTCCTATATGATTCTCTACCATGACTGATACAAAGATAACTTAACTCCTACAATGATGCATAGGTTTATATAGACTCATATATGAAGATACAGGGATAACATAAATGGGATTGGAGCAAAACATAGCTAAACTCAGAAGTTAGACTGATTCATTAATGTTTAATGGACTGTTCACCAGATGGAAAGTGGCAGAACATAATATAATAAGGAATGTCACTCTATGATTAATCGCTTCCTCTGTTTAGCATATAATTCATACCCTGTGGGTGAATCCTGTATTACAACCAGCCCAAAGGTTTCCTGGATGATACCATTACATGTAGGCTAGGTAAGTACCTACTACAGTTACCCAAGGCTACTCACTGGCCATACACTGAGAAGTTCCAAGGTCCTATCTAAGGTGCAATTTTAAGAGGTATCCCACTGGCTTATCTTGCAATATAGGCCGACTGACACATGTTAGCATCCTGGTCTAGATAATCAGTCACTAAGGTAACTCCATGTCCAATTGGATACGAGATGGTAGCATCCTAACTTACCCAACCCAGTTTTTCGATACCATGCAGCAATTTGTGCTGCTGCTGCCATTGCCTACAGCAGTACCTGTTGTCCTGCAATTTCCCTTGTTCAGGTTCATGTGATACTCTGCCCATGACACATACCCGGACCGGATTACCCTTCCTCCTAATCTGCTACTTGGTATCTTGACACCCATGGTGCATCAGCTATCCCTGTTATGAAAATAAACCATTAAAGCCCAAGTTTAATTGTATGGAAGACAATACATACCTGAATTCAATTTCCAATTGCCAAAATGCACAAAGCTATAAGAGGACCCTCAATTGCAACAGTACTCTTTTACTCTAGTAGAATCCTGACTGTTACTGGATTATACCCAAGGCACTAGACACACATAGGCTAGGTGGCCAAGCTCCATCTGCGGCTTACAGCAGGGACACCCACAGACCTGCACTCTTCAATGTATCACATGAATGGTACCAAATTTCGACTGAAAATATATGTGATATCAGTGCTCAACTAAACCGCTCACCTTCTGCTTTTCACCTATCCATTTGGCATCAACTGATACATAAATAGCTATCTTAATTAGGAATTATCATGCCACTTCATGTTACAGTTTCTAGATACCTTACATAGATATCCATTTACAGTCTCAGGTTTGTAGGATACACCAGGTTCTTCTGTTTTTCTGAAGTCAGACACACCCTTGGTGCCAAGACCACAAGCATACACTAGAATCCAACATACAAGTATGTGAAGCAATGTTATCACTCCAGAGTTTATCAACAGCGGCATAACTATGCTTTGGCTTTGCAGAAACCTGACATGGCACTGAAGTAAACCGTAGGCAAAAAGGCCTGGTATCAGCCAACAAGCATATATGCCAGCTTCCTTTGTTATTTCTGGGTTTTGACCAACAGCCATGAGAATTTCACTAGTGTAGGCCCAAACTAAAGACAGAGGGATACTTGCGATGAATAGAACAAGTATTGCCCTTGTATATGTATACCAAGCATATGAAATTGTTTTACACCATTGGCCTGCCCGCATAAGGTATCCATTGCACTTGTTGGTCTTAATAGCAGCACCTTAGGTCAGTCTCCCACCCCCTTTGCTTGTATGGGTACCCTGCTCTTACGGAATATTCCTATACTAATCTTTGGTTGTCCAATCACTGGTTAGTAACTTGCTTTTATTGTAGTTAATCAGTTTTAAGAGTATGGACGGTCTGAGTCTTCCCAACTGACTGTAACAGGGCCACTCTACCGCTAGTAGAACAAAGGGTAATTTCTGGGATACACCAGAGATCATCCTTCTTGCCTGTGCAATGATAGGTCTACACATCAAAACTCCTCTATGGTCTCTTGACATTATTCATTGGATTCAAGGAACTGAACTAAACACATCTATATGTATCCATGTGTCGATAGTACACCTAAAACCCCTCTGTAATTTCATCAACAATAAGCCTCCTAGACATTAACACAAATACTTTATCTCTTACTAAAACATGATAATGAAATTGGAATATGTGCAATCACTTATTATGGTAGTCGAATGGTACCTGTTAAGGGATCAAGTGTCTCTGCTCTTCAGATGCTCTGGAGTCGATACTGGCCTGGAGAATGAACAGGGCAGCGGATTTTCTAGGGTTCCACTTGATCGAACTCTCCATATTTATAGCTGGGAATCCAGGTTATAGGGATAGGAGGAAATCCGATTTGAAATAGGTTTGGAGAGATTAAGATCCAGGTTGAACAGGGGTCGGTCTCTCCCCATATATATATATATATATATATATATATATATATATATGGTGTTCGGATTGGACCCAGGGAAGAATAGATAGGGAAGTCTGAGTTTAAACTCAGATTTGGGTTTGGGGAGGAAGTGTTTGAATTTATTTAGAGGGATTTGATTTTGTTTGAGGAGATATCACTTTGGGTTTTTGGATTGAACTCAAAATTTAATTCATGCTCAAAAGAACAATCAGGTTTTAGCCGTTTGTGATTTGAAATAGAAAAACTTTCAATTACCCCCCTCTGCTGTTAGTTGTTTGAAAATGGGTTAAAGCAACCAAGTTGCACTTAAGCCCTCCTCTTTAAACTCAATTGCAAAAAGTCCTCCTCTCTCAATCATTCTATTCTTTATTTACTAAAAGTAATTAATATATACTTATATATATATGTATACACATTGGTTATATAAAAAAAATGCTTCTACACATTAACTAGCAATTCAACCATATTAATAAAATAAATAAAATTAAAAGAATTAGGCCAAGGGCTCACAAACCTACCCACCTTAAAATAATTTCGTCCTCGAAATTCGAATAAAGCTGTGATATAAATGAATAGTCAAAACTTGTTGCTACTAGAATGTTTCCAAAAATCTAATGTAGGACTCACAATGGTACTAATACTATGATTCTACTATGACGTCCCGTCAGCTCCTTCTTCTGCGGCTGGTAGTGGTGGGGCAGTTGCATTTCGCTTCGGACAAAACCTAGATACGTGTTGGTTGGAACCACAAGTCCAACACAACCTTAACCATTTGCGGCACTGATCTTGGATGTAGCCCCTCTTCATGCAATACTGGCAGGTGGGAACGTCTTGGACTTGATATGGGGCTGCTTGTGGCTGTTGCTGATACTATTGTGCTGCGGTCTTCTCTGGAATATTGGATCGCTTTGCTGCTCTCGGTTGGTTGCTGCTTCCTGCATGTGCATCTCCGTCTCTCTTTCGTTTACGCTTCAATTCTGTTTCTACTGCCTGTGCGACCTTCAAGATCTTCGCGTAGGTTGTGGCTTGGCTGGTGGCGATGGCGATGCGGATTTCATATGAAAGTCCTTTCTTGAACTTCTTGGCTTTGGCTGCAGGGGTCAAGGTGTCTGCAAAGCGGCTGAGGCGAGAGAACTCTGCGGTGTATTCATCGACGGAGAGGTTGCCTGTTCGAGGCTCTCGAACTCGTTCTCCAACTCTTCGAGGGCTGCTTCAGGATAGAACTTCGTCTTGAACAGCTCCTTGAACTCCTCCCAAGTCACGTCTGGCGCGGTGAACCGAGGCTCGTCTCTATACCACGTATGGGCAATGTCGTAAAGCTGCATGCTGGCATTCTCGACCTTCAGGTCTTCAGGAACTCGGGCCCTCCGAAGGTTGCGGTCTACGTTCTCTAACCATTCATCCGTGTAAAGAATCCCTTCTGTTCCTCTGAATTCTTTGGGCCTAAGGTCCGTAAAATTCTTGGAAGTTTCAGGACGCGGTCGTGGAGTATCTCTAGTCTGGATATCCTCTCTCAAGGTATCACGGAAGATGTCAGCCTGTCGCGTCTGAGAAGTCATGAGCTGCTGGAAGATCCCGAGGAGGGTAACGTTGTCCAGCGGAGGTGGCGGAGGCAGAACATGTGCTGGGTTCATGGCAGGCGCTGGATACGTCACTGATGCAGGGTACATGGTAGGTGCTGGATGTGGAACATATGCTGGCTGGAAGGGTGCTGGTGGAGGAAAGTCGTCTCTGCAGAATCTCGAGTATTGTGTTTGAGCCGGGTCGCCCTGATGAGTAAGCTAGCCTCCCTGCGTTGGCGGAGTCATGTACGAGAAAAATCCTCCTGTAGCCGATGGGGTGCTCAAGAAAGCGTTATTCCTGTCTTGAGAATCCATTTACTGCAATAAAAGGAAACATTAGATGGCACGAAGATTTCAAGCAGGATGCAAGTCAAAGATTCGAATAGAAATCAAGGGCAAAGATCAATACTGTTTTCAAGACACGTGGATGAGATCCTAAGTTTCTAATCCTATGTGCAGGCTCACGACGGCACAGTAAGGTAACCGAAGTGATTAACGTAGACTTGCATGGGCCACCACAAAAATTTGTCATGACCTGCACCCGCTTTTTCGGATACGAGACGTGTCCAGCCTACGTCGCAGTGTCAGCGGTAGAACGATGTCTAGTGCATAAATAAGTCACAGAGGCAATCTAGATCTTATCCACAAGATATGATATAATCCACTAACACAATGAAACTGAATAATGAATGATAATAAAAATAGAGTATCCAGCTCATCATAAATCGAAGTCACGTCCGGTGGACACAAATCCACTACCAGTAGATGGAATAAAAATAATACAGAAAATGTGAATAATCGAGTTAAAACTGCTAATCATTAAAGTACCCTCGTCTGCAGTGGTACCGTTGTCCAATGCTGGCTCAAACCTGCTCGCGTGCACCTGGCTCAATACTCGGCTAAACCTGAAGAGATCATCAGGTCCTTAGAGGACTAGCAAGATACATAATATACAAGCCTTTCTAACAGTTTAACATGCATGAAAGAAGTCTAAAAAATAAGCAGGAAAAACTAAACAAGCATGATACATAATATACAAGCCTTTCCGAAATTTTTCGACGAGTTTTTGAAGATTTTTGAGGAGAAAACCTAGATTCGAAAGTGAGCAGCGTATGGAAGAAGATGGAGTATTGAAACATTTTTTTAAGAGCAGTTTTGTGGGTGTTTCCAATAAATTAAAAGGAAGGGCAAAAGGGTCATTTGGAACCCGCTTTGGATAAGTTTCTCTAATTCTGGGCACGCGATGAAAGTTTTTTTAGCGGTGGGTTTTACATAAAACTTTTTTAGTTTTTGGGCATTTCATAAATCTTCCCATATATATATATATATATATATATATATATATATATATATATGTATATATGTATATATATATATATATGGTGTTCGGATTGGACCCAGGGAAGAATAGATAGGGAAGTCTGAGTTTAAACTCAGATTTGGGTTTGGGGAGGAAGTGTTTGAATTTATTTAGAGGGATTTGATTTTGTTTGAGGAGATATCACTTTGGGTTTTTGGATTGAACTCAAAATTTAATTCATGCTCAGAAGAACAATCAGGTTTTAGCCGTTTGGGATTTGAAATGGAAAAACTTTCAATTACCCCCCTCTGCTGTTAGTTGTTTGAAAATGGATTAAAGCAACCAAGTTGCACTTAAGCCCTCCTCTTTAAACTCAATTTCAAAAAGTCATCCTCTCTCAATCATTCTATTCTTTATTTACTAAAAGTAATTAATATATACTTATATATATATATATATATATATATATATATATATATATATATATATGTATACACATTGGTTATATAAAAAAAATGCTTCTACACATTAACTAGCAATTCAACCATATTAATAAAATAAATAAAATTAAAAGAATTGGGCCAAGGGCTCACAAGAATATATCACAAGAAAATACCTGTATCATACATCGCAATCCTCTACCATCCTGCTCTGCTAACTAACTCCATGCAGTCGCTAAACCTTAAGGGATCATCAGGTCCTCAGAGGACTAGCATGTAACACCCAATTTTCCAGATGAGGGTAATTTTGAAATTTTGTAATTATAGTTATTATTTATTGATATTTATTTTATATTATGATTTTTGGTGATTTTTAATCATTTTTAAACTATTTAAAATCATGACTTGTGATTTGGTGTTTTGCTAGTGTAACCCTAGAGATAAGTGACCTAGAGCCTAGCCATGTGATTAGGGTATTTCATTTATCATTTTTAGTTGAGGGTATTTTTGTTATTTTTGAATTATTTGAATTTATTATATATTTATTAGAATTTAATATGATTATTAGAATGGTATGATTTAAATACTAGTTAATTGATTGCCATGTGGTTTAGGTTAGCCTAACCTAGATTGGACCTAACCTAGATTAGTCATAGCTAGTCTAGTTAGTCACATTGAGTTTAGTTAGCATTGGTTAAATAGGTTTAAGTCATGATTAGCTAAGTGATTGGGTTACAACTTGACTAGGAAGGAGCCCTAGATTCTAGGCATCCAAATAGTCATGATGCATTTCTAGCCTTAGATGCACCCCTAGAAACCCTAACCCTAGCTAGTGGCCGGCCAAGGACCCCCCTTGCCTATAAAGTATCTCTTTAGAAAGTTGTGCCTCTTTTCAATATTCCACCATTTTCCTAAGAACAAGGTTAGCCTTCATTTTTATTTCTTCATAGATTAATCATTAGTGCTCCATTTTTATTGAGATTTCTTCTATAGTATTCTAAATACTGTTCTCCTACTGTTTGTGGAGTCAAATCTCAGGATTGAAACAATTTGGAGACTTTGAGTGGCTTTTGGAGATCTTCTTTGAAGAGGCTTTTTGTGGTGAAGAACACACCTAGGTAAAACTCTATCCCTCCATTGAAATTAGGGTTTCTTTACATAAACACCAAGCCCTAGGTGTCCTTGTACTTTAGGAATAGGGTTTGTACCATTTCGTGTCCTGTACGTGTCCGTATCGGGCACGTATCAGTGTAGGGTCGTAGGTGTTCGACGAAATACCACAGTGGGCATTTCGATTTTGTTTTCAATTTGTGTTTGAATGGAAATTAGTGTTTTTGTGTCGCTTATGGGTTTCTACTTGACTGAGATGGATTCGTGTCTTGGTTGTGTCGATTTGGAGTCATAGACACGGCCACGTGCGTGCGGTCAGCAGTGCCCTGCTGCTCATGGGCTCGTGCAGCTGTTCTAGGGCTCGAGGACATGTGTCCTTTGACATAGACCTTGGGTCAATGTCTGACCCGACACCCCCAAGACCACGTGTCATGTGAGTTCGTGTCGAGTGAGGGATTCGACTCGCACTGGACACAGACACGCTGTGCACTGAACCAGTCCAATATGTTTGAGTTTGTGTGCGTGTTTGGACAAATTGTGTCACGTTTGTAGACACAATTTTGAGTGTATGCCACATGCACATATGCATAGATGATTACCAACCCTAATTGTTTGATTAATTGGTTTATTTTGTATTCGAAATAGGGAATGCCTATTTTCTGATACAATGTGGTACACTGTCACTGTTCCTGAGTTTTCCTTATTATATAACTGTTGAATGATTTAAATCATGTTGTAATCATATCTGAATTTAGTTAACATGTTAGGGTTTGTGTTTATCATAGCTTTGTGTGTTCGAATTTACATTTTGGGTTGGCATTCGATTTTCCAATTTCCTGCAAACTGAATCCAATTTCAGTTCCTAATATTCATGTTATGTCTAAATTCAGTTTTACATACAAATGATATGTTCAATGTGTATATAACTGTCACATTTTATTTCTTGAGGATTAAACCATTTTCCCTTCACTGATACACACAAGATATGGATTCCTGAGATTCAAATGGGTTGGTTTTGTAATAAAATCTGAACTTCATTAGACACACACTGCTAAACTTGAGTTCCTGATATTGTAAACCAGTATTCACTCACTGCCTAACTAATCACACAAGACACTGAACACACACTGAAACTACAAAACTGGGTTTACATTTCAAACCTGAGACACTGTTGGCACTGATACACATTGGTTTCCTACCCATTCCTGTCACTTGTTGGAAAACTGGGAATGTTCCCACAATCCAGTTAAACCTGAGAATGGTTTTACACACACACACACACACCCAGTTAAGCTTCCCACTGTCCTGAAAAGGACTGAATTATGTTTTATTTTCCTATGCCTAAAATTGAATGTTATTGAACTGTCTTGAAATAACTCTGAGATTGTATACACATATGCTACATACTCACCCACACATTTTCATGTACACCCACATACATTCCCCTCTATACCTCTATCTATGTTCACATGATATCCATAAACTAAACCTGAGATTGAATACTGTTTTCACAAATGTGCACACTATTTTCAGCTCACCTATTACATGCCACACTCTCACATTTTCCTGTCACAAAAACTGAGACCCTAAATTGTCCCTGTACAGAGCACTGGACACTGGTAACCTGAGACTGGGATGAACACATAGACACTGTTTTCCCTGAACACATGAACACTGAGTCACACAGGTTTTAGAGTACACACACTGTTTACAAATTGAATCACACACATACACAAACCTGGGAGCTACTGTCCCTATCCACACTGTCACACAGGCCACCCTCCTTATTCCTGTCACCCACACACACTGGAACACACTCTAACACACTGAAATTAATAGACACCATCACATTGATTCCAGAGAATTATTCCAGCTGCCATACACAGCAGCACACACACATTGCCCCTCTCATACACACACATTGTTTTCTAATTTTTCCCTTGACACTCTCATACACACACACACACACTGTTTTCTGAATTTTCCCTTGACACTCTCATACACACACATGTTATTTTACACCCTCAAGTGACACTCTCATGTCACATGACACACACACACTTGAACACATGCCCATTCATTCTCCTATTCCCTATGTATATGTGTACATACATATATATATGTATGTTAGACTCATATTTTAATGTATCCTACATATATATGAGTGCACTATATTATATTAGATACATTTATGGACATGTATATATATATGTGAGATGAATATATAGGTATCCTATATATTAAAATATATGGGTGTATTATATTTTAGATATATATTGTTATGTATATATGTGATGTGGTTTGGTTATATACATGATGTAGCCTATAGCCTAGGACTCATGGCCTATGGGTGTGTCTGTTTGTCTAGTGAGTGTCTAATTAGACTTGTATAGCTTTGTTTAGACCTAGAATAGACTAGTTAGACTAGTATAGACTTGTTTGACTTAGGTTTGACCTAGTTGACCTAGTTTGACTTCTAGGGTTGACCAGAGTTGACCAAGAGTTGACTTTGGTCTAGATTGACCTAGATTCATTTAGAATGCATTGAATTACATCTTATTATCATTTTAGACTTATAGTGACTTGTACTGTTCTATAGGAGTCAGACACCACTCCTCGGACAGTAGATATTCTTCAGATACTCAGGATACAGGCGAGTACATTCTCTGATTATTTCATATCCTGTTAGAATTATTCTCCTGCTTTAAATTACTTTACTTGATACTGTCACGTTGGTCACATTGATTAGTACTATATGGATCCTTTCTTGAGATGTTATCCCCTTAGGGAGCATTGGATACTACATGTTCTGTGCGTTTCACTTACATTGTGTATCACTATGCTTTATGGTTCATTGAATTACTTGTGACATGTACTCTCATGATCACAGAGTCTTCCTTGAATCTCCCATTTATAGGCTTTCCTAGAATCCCCATTTATGGGACTATCATGTACCACCCTTCGGGGGCCGTTACATGAATCATAACATAACCTGGCTGGATCCTTGTGTATTGATTGGGGGTACGGAGGAGTAGAAGTAGATATGTGAATAATATCCAAGTAGTGTAGCATCAAAATCTTTCCGTAGTGTAGCATCAGAATCACCTATGCCATTCACATGTTTATATTGTACTCTGACTCACGAGCCACTATTAGTTCTTTATTTATAGTAGATATTTCTATTACAGTTCTCTCTCTGTTTACATTCTGTACTTTCTTTCAGTTTTCTGTATCTTACTTTACTGCATGATTATATTTTCTAATCTGCTAGGAACTGTTGAGATATATTGTGCTCACTCCGTCCTGATTGGGCACCGTTGAATGTTTACAGAGGACGAGGATGAGGCTGGTGTTGTCACCTTCTATGGGACAGTCCTAGACGACACTTGTGAGCTGGACTCTCAGGAGGGCCCAGCCCTAGCTGATGACATTATCCCTACTGCCTAGACTAGTTTAGTTAGGCTTTATCTTACTTATGTTATCTTGGGACTAGTTTAGTTAGGCTCTATTTCTGTCATTGAGATCTGGATTGTGTATATTCTTTCATACTCTGTAGTTGAGACTTGTATTTCTGGATGTTTGCTAAGTTGTTATCATAGACACTTAGACTCTTCTGATCATCTGTATTTTATTTGAGTTCTATATCATATCGTGCTTCTTCTTCCTTAGTTGCGATTGAGTTTACATTCTGCTATGTTACCCCCATTCGGGGAGTATAAACTGCTTAGCATTATATTATTATATGTTGTGACCTAGGACAGCGTTCTACCACCAACACTGCGGCGTAGGCTGGACGTATCCACGTCTCGTGCCCTTACTCTAGGGTGCGGGTCGTGACACGTTTTTAGTGGTGGCCCATGCAGGTCGAGTTTATGTAGTGGTATTCGAACTAGAGTATCACTATAGCCTGCAGTAGGATTAGGATATTTTTGAGGGTACTCAATCACACTAGGAAAACTCTTAATCAGATTCCTTTATCTAAATTGTTGCTTATTGACTTCCCTTGAATATAAATTGTCCCCCTTTTTGAACTTTCGCTTCATTCTCAGAAATTGTTTCTTGTTTTGATCTGTCTTCATGATGGTTATGAAGACACGATCTCATCGCTCCGGTCCGAGGAATACTATTGAGAGGTTGGCCACCTCTCGTCCTGTTCATCAGGGCCTCGAGGCCGCAGCTCCTGTTGTGCCGACTCAGGTTGGCGTTTCTGCTATATTGGAGGTGCACCTCTGTCTGTACAGAGACTTTTCCCGTCATTCCCGATTTCTCTCAGTAGCAGCGGTTCATACAGCATCAGCAGCAGACCAGGGGAAACCAGCAGGGGCGAGCTATCGTCAGGACAGTCGAGGATGCACAGACCATTAGAGATCTTGCTGTAAGTTCCGTTCTTCTCGATTCTATTCCCGTAATTGTCTTTTATAACTACCTTGAAATCCGATTCCATCTGTTCCTTGTTGATTGATTAATTTTGTCCTGTTGCTTTTTTGTTATGTTTGTTTTTCTTCTAAAAAAAATCATATGGACTAGGTCACCTCAGTTATGGGATCTAGAATCTTCGATAGTCGTGTTAGTTGGCATAGTGAGGACATGTAGTCAGATTTTGGATGTATTTTTCGGGTATGGGAATTTAAGGTTTTCGCCGTCGCATGCGACAATGCAAAATTTTTAAATACCATGAACCTAGAGGTACATACCTTAGTCAAGGACTCTGTGATTATCGTAGCCTTGCTCACTAGCATGACGAAGACTCTGAGTAACATAATTTTGAATAGACGCATATGATTATACCCTTCTGTTGTTATAAATAACTTAGGAGTAGGGATATTTAGTTGTAGAGCTTATTCATATGTAGTTCTTTCATAGTATAATGATATGATGACTTGTAGAGTGCCTGTACCCTGGGGATGATAGTTAGCATTGGTATTAGAATAGTAACCCAGTGTAGGTGATTCCCATATTATTTATAATATCAACCAGTTACGTATAGGATGTTAGTATGCCTTACAGCCTTTATGATTATTATTATTTTTTCTTACCATTTTCCAGTGAGGCACCCATGACCAGAGCCTGCCCTTGAGTATAGTTGTAGTTTCACCTAAGACTGAGAGGTCTATGTACATATAGATTACAGATGATATTGGCATATGGGATATGGGTTGGTTGGTACCTATAGATCATTGTTGTATAGGATTATTGACATGTTGTTAGCCTATATTGGTCCACTTCATATTTTAGTAAGTTCTCTTTGTGTTGAGTTCAGTCATGTTGATCAACCTTTATAGGCAGTGTGCAGACCCTTCACTAGATGCCCTGTCCCCTTGGTTCAGACTTGTACAAGTTGTTCACTGCACTCAGCTTTCATTACCTACCATGTTGCATCATAGGTTTCACTGGACCATAGTTCAAACCCCAATTATTGAATCATCAATATAACCATCAACCCCTTACCATATTCTGCATATCTGGAGAGTTAGTATCATGCATACTAGAGGCATGTACTCACCACTTGGGACAATTTACTGTTCTGTCCCAGTACACCTTACAGTATCTGACCCCTTCATTAGAGTGCTAGGCATGTGGTAGGGAGTGTGTTTTAGACCCTGAGTAGAGTTGAGGTGATGAGGGTTAATATATATAGTTTGCATATATGTGTAATATAATTTGATTGGTACGTAGCCTGCACTCATTTGCAGTATACTGCCTATTGTATTCCCTGTACACCAGTTTGGTTCACTTCTTCAGACCACTGTCCTGCATGTAGTTAGTTCATCCAGATAGAGAGGAGAGCCCAGGTTGACCTAGAGGCATGTTTCAGTCACCATGTAGGTTCCTCTCACCTTGACTATACAAGTGGACCCAAATGTCCTGTCCTTTAGCTTATAAATTTCAGTCTCCTTAGCATCATTCCCTTTTTGCCTATATTGATGTTTCAGGCCATTCATCCTTAGCCTAATTTCCGAGCATTTGTTTCAGTCCCTTATAAGTATAGTCTACTTTAACCCATGTTTGATCAGTTATATATATATATATATATATATATATATATATATATATATATATATATATATATATATATATATATATATGATATACTTAGGGTATGTGCGATGGGTTGTTGTTCTTGAGTATATATATATGTGGTATTTGGGATTGGTGTGCTCAACTTGTAGGTACTTAGTTATAGGTGACTTGATAGGATTGGAAAGTTGAGAGCTAGCCTATTATAGAGTTTCTATTTTTGCTAAATTCTGATTGCCAACACTAGGTAGCTAGCATAGGTAAAATCCTAAGAAGTTGACCAGCTGATGACCAAGTACTTGGATGTTGAGAAATTGACTAGTGATTGACCCTTGTCTATGTTTGACCTAGAAAGGGTGCGATCATCTTAATTTCGAGGACAAAATTTTTCTAAGGTGGGTAGGATTGTAACACCCAGTTTTTCAGATGAAGGTAATTTTGAAATTTTGTAATTATAATTATTATTTATTGATATTTATTTCGTATTATGATTTTTAGTGATTTTTAATTATTTTTAAACTATTTAAAATCATGACTTGTGATTTGGTGTTTTGCTAGTGTAACCCTAAAGATAAGTGACCTAGAGCCTAGCCATGTGATTAGGATATTTTATTTATTATTTTTAGTTGAGGGTATTTTTGACATTTTTGAATTATTTGAATTTAATATATATTTATTGGAATTTAATATGATTATTAGAATGGTATGATTTAAATACTAGTTAATTGATTGCCATGTGGTTTAGGTTAGCCTAACCTAGATTGGACCTAACCTAGATTAGTCATAGCTAGTCTAGTTAGTCACATTGAGTTTAGTTAGCATTGGTTAAATAGGTTTAAGTCATGATTAGCTAAGTGATTGGGTTGCAACTTAACTAGGAAGGAGCCCTAGATTCTAGGCCATACAAATAGTCATGATGCATTGCTAGCCTTAGATGCACCCCTAGAAACCCTAACCCTAGCTAGTGGCCGGCCAAGGACCCCCCTTGCCTATAAAGTATCTCTTTAGAAAGTTGTGCCTCTTTTCAATATTCCATCATTTTCCTAAGAACAAGGTTAGCCTTCATTTTTATTTCTTCATAGAATAATCATTAGTGCTCCATTTTTATTGAGATTTCTTCTATAGTATTCTAATACTGTTCTCCTACTGTTTGTGGAGTCAAATCTCAGGATTGAAACAATTTGGAGACTTTGAGTGGCTTTTGGAGATCTCCTTTGAAGAGGCTTTTTGTGGTGAAGAACACACCTAGGTAAAACTCTATCCCTCCATTGAAATTAGGGTTTTTTTGCATAAACACCAAGCCCTAGGTGTCCTTGTACTGTAGGAATAGGGTTTGCACCATTTCATGTCCTGTACGTGTCCGTATCGGGCACGTATCAGTGTAGGGTCGTAGGTGTTCGACGAAATGCCACAGTGGGCAGTTCGATTCTGTTTTCGATTTGTGTTTGAATGGAAATTCGTATTTTTGTGTCGCTTATGGGTTTCTACTTGACTGAGCTGGATTCGTGTCTTGGTTGTGTCGATTTGGAGTCATGGACACGGCCACGTGCGTGCGATCAGCAGTGTCCTGCTGCTCGTGGGCTCGTACGACTGTTCTAGGGCTCGAGGACACGTGTCCTTTGACACAGGCCTTGGGGCAATGTCTGTCACGACACCCCCAAGACCACGTGTCATGTGAGTCCGTGTCGGGTGAGGGATTCGACCCGCACTGGACACAGACACGCTGTGCACTGAACCAGTCCAGTATGTTTGAGTTTGTGTGCGTGTTTGGACACATTGTGTCACGTTTGTGGACACAATTTTGAGTGTATGCCACGTGCACATATGCATGGATGATTACCAACCCTAATTGTTTGATTAATTGGTTTATATTGTATTCGAAATAGGGAATGCCTATTTTCTGATATAGTGTGATATACTATCACTGTTCCTGAGTTTTCCTTATTATATAACTGTTGAATGATTTAAATCATGTTGTAATCACATCCGAATTTAGTTAACATGTTAGGCTTTGTGTTTATCGTAGATTTGTGTGTTCGAATTTACATTTTGGGTTGGCATTCGATTTTCCAATTTCCTGCAAACTGAATCCAATTTCAGTTCCTAATGTTCCTGTTATGTCTAAATTCAGTTTTACATACAAATGATATGTTCAATGTGTATATAACTGTCATATTTTATTTTCTGAGGATTAAACCATTTTCCCTTCACTGATACACACAAGATATGGATTCCTGAGATTCGAATGGGTTAGTTTTGTAATAAAATTTGAACTTCATGAGACACACACTGCTAAACATGAGTTCCTGAGATTGTAAACCAGTATTCACTCATTGCCTAACTAATCACACAAGACACTGAACACACATTGAAACTGTAAACCTGAGACACTGTTGACACTGATACGCATTGGTTTCCTACCCATTCCTGTCACTTTTTGGAAAATTGAAAATGTTCCTACATTCCTGTTATACATGAGAATGGGTTTACACACACACACACACAGCCAGTTAAGCTTCCCACTGTCCTGAAAAGGACTGAATTATGGTTTATTTTCCTATGTCTAAAATTGAATGTTATTGAACTGTCTTGAAATAACTCTGAGATTGTATACACATATGCTACATACTCACCCACACATTTTCATGTACACCCACATACATTCCCCTCAATACCTCTATCTATGTTCACATGATATCCATAAACTAAACCTGAGATTGAATACTGTTTTCACAAATGTGCACACTGTTTTTAGCTCACCTATTACATGCCACACTCTCACATTTCCCTGTCACAAAAACTGAGACACTAAATTGTCCCTGTACAGAGCACTGGACACTGGTAATCTGAGACTGGGATGAACACATAGACACTATTTTCCCTAAACACATGAACACTGAGTCACACAGGTTTTAGAGTACACACACTGTTTACAAATTGAATCACACACATACACAAACCTGGGAGCTACTGTCCCTATCCACACTGTCACACAGGCCACCCTCCTTATTCCTGTCACCCACACACACTGGAACACACTCTAGCACACTGAAATTAACAAACACCATCACATTGATTCCAGAGAATTGTTCCAGCTGCCATACACAGCAGCACACACACATTGCCCCTCTCATGCACACACTGTTTTCTGATTTTCCCTTGACACTCTCATACACACACACATGTTATTTTACACCCTCAAGTGACACTCTCATGTCACATGACACACACACACTTGAGCACATGCACATTCATTCTCCTATTCCCTATGTATATGTGTACATACATATATATATATATATATATATATATATATATATATATATATATATATATATATATATATATATATATATATATATGTTAGACTCACATTTTAATGTATCCTACATATATATGAGTGCAATATATTATATTAGATACATTTATGGACATGTATATATATATGTGAGATGAATATATAGGTATCCTATATATTAAAATATGTGGGTGTATTATATTTTAGATATATATTGTTATGTATATATGTGATGTGGTTTGGTTATAGGCATGATATAGCCTATAGCCTAAGGCTCATGGCCTATGGGTGTGTCTGTTTGCCTAGTGAGTGTCTAATTAGACTTGTATAGCTTTGTTTAGACCTAAAATAGACTAGTTAGACTAGTATAGACTTGTTTGACTTAGGTTTGACCTAGTTGACCTATTTTGACTTCTAGGGTTGACCAGAGTTGACCAAGAGTTGACTTTGGTCTAGATTGACCTAGATTCATTTAGAATGCATTGAATTGCATCTTATTATCATTTTAGACTTATAGTGACTTGTACTGTTCTATAGGAGACAGACACCACTCCTCGGACAGTAGATATTCTTCAGATACTCAAGATACAGGCGAGTACATTCTCTGATCATTTCATATCCTGTTAGAATTATTCTCCTGCTTTAAATTACTTTACTTGATACTGTCACATTGGTCACATAGATTAGTACTATATGGATCCTTTCTTGAGATATTATCCCCTCAGGGAGCATCGGATACTACATGTTCTGTGCGTTTCACTTACATTATGTATCACTATGCTTCATGGTTCATTGAATTACTTGTGACATGTACTCTCATGATCACAGAGTCTTCCTTGAATCCCCCATTCATGGGCTTTCCTAGAATCCCCATTTATGGAACTATCATGTACCACCCTTCGGGGGCCGTTACATGAATCATAACATAACCTGGCTGGATCCTTGTGTATTGATTGTGGGTACGGGGGAGTAGAAGTAGACATGTGAATAATATCCAAGTAGTGTAGCATCAGAATCTTTCCGTAGTGTAGCATCAGAATCACCTATGCCATTCACATGTTTATATTGTACTCTGACTCACTAGCCACTGTTAGTTCTCTATTTATAGTAGATATTTCTATTACAGTTCTCTCTCTGTTTACATTCTGTACTTTCTTTCAGTTTCCAGTATCTTACTTTACTGCATGATTATATTTTTTTACCTGCTATGAACTGTTGAGATGTATTATGCTCGCTCCGTCCTGATTGGGCACCGTTGAATGTTTACAGAGGACGAGGATGAGGCTGGTGTTGTCACCTTCTATGGGACAGCCCTAGACGACACTTGTGAGCTGGACTCTCAAGAGGACCCAGCCCTAGCTGATGACATTACCCCTACTACCTAGACTAGTTTCGTTAGGCTTTATCTTACTATGTTGTCTTGGGACTAGTTTAGTTAGGCTCTATTTCTGTCATTGAGATCTGGATTATATATATTCTTTCATACTCTGTAGTTGAGACTTGTATTTCTGGATGTTTGCTGAGTTGTTATCTTAGACACTTAGACTCTTCTGATCATCTGTATTTTATTTGAGTTCTATATCATACCGTGCTTCTTCTTCCTTAGTTATGATTGAGTTTACATTCTGCTATGTCACCCCCATTCGGGGAGTATAAACTGCTTAGCATTATATTATTAGATGTTGAGGAAAGCGTTCTACCGTCGACACTGCGGCGTAGGCTGGACGTACCTACGTCTCGTACCCTTACTCTAGGGTGCGGGTCGTGACATAGCAAGATACATAAAACATGCCTATCTAACAGTTTAATCACGCAATAATATAACCAGGGTATAAACAAGAACTAGACATGAGAAGTCAAGTGGCTACTGATAGGTAACTATAAACATGGATACGGGATCAAGTATGCATAAATGAACTGCTGGAAGATCAATGGAATACCAACCCTCGCTCCGAATGTGGACTCGCAGGTCAGTTTCAAGACAAGTCACCCTCGTCCCGTATGTGGACTCGCAGGTGCAAAGGACAACCCTCGCCCCGTGTGTGGACTCGCAGGTTGTGAAAAAGACAAAGGAATCGTAGTTCACTCACACATACATGCAAACACGACTCAGTCAAGATATAGGTGAAGACACGATACGACGCAATCATGATACACGAGAGAACCAATCCAATATGAACTACAAGGCTAACCATGTACAAGGACTATAACTATACTAGCATGCACGATATACAAATCACATGTAAATAACCAACTAGTAAAACTATATTATAATAATAGAAATATGCATGTAAATAAACTGTAGAGGAAGGCAAGGTATACTTGCCTGGTGGCAGCGCAAAGAACCAATAAGATACCGTAAACTGGTGTATCGTAAAGTCCAAATCATTATAACTGTCTCCGAAAGCTGAAACAGACAATACCAACAATCTCAGAATAGTCAAATTAGCTAGGATTGCCTGTCCTTAAGTCCAATTCTGGACACAGGAGCAAAACGGTAATTTTGGGCAAAATAATGTCCGCCGTTGGCCCGCTTTGTACCGAAAAGTGTGCCAGAGTCAATGGTCTCTAAAATTGTCAAACTATATGTCTACGGATTCGTTTTGATGATACGAACCCAACGGTATGTCCAGTTTTGGATTTCGGTGGACCGTGCACAAAATCGCCCGTTAAATTGTCTCGTGGAGCCCACAAAACGGCGGTCCGATTTCAATGTCTCAGAATTGGACCAATTTTGGCATACAGGACCAAAAAAATGATACGGTCCTGATGGCATAAGTTTCGTCTCGATCTGACGAGTGTGCACAAAGTAATTAGGGAATTTGCACAGAGGCCGATACGGTAAATTTTGACGGATACGCATCAAATTCGTCACGCACATGCGACCAATTTAAATTTTGTCAAAGCCCATACGTCCACGAAGCCGATACGCAGCTTTCGATGCTTTCGGTTCGCGACCACGTCGTCCGGTTTGGCGGGACGCACGTGGTATCGGAAGAATTTTTAGATTTTTAGACAGTTTTAAAATAGTTTTTTCTCGAACTTTGAAAATAGTTTGACAACAATATAATCGATGAAAAATAATTCTATCAGTGGGGTTGTCATCTTGTATATGTTGTCAACAGCCGTGTTCAAATAGATTCCTAAAATTCTTAATAGGTTGATCAGGAATCGCCTTCAAACATGAGCATATGCCAACTCAAATCTGTCAATACAACAGTATTTTTACGTCGACTTCGTATCGATTTTCTGGGCAGCACGTTTGTTTATACCAAAATCTATTTTTTGGGATTTAAACCTGGTTATATTGGCTCTCCAAAACAATTTATGGATCACAAAACGATCAAGTGTGGGCGGAGAACTCGTACCTTGAAGTCGCATAGCTGTTATCGTTTTGTCTCGGTTGTGCCGCGCGCGCGCTGCCCCCGGCGATTTCGGCCGCGTGCGGCGGTGGCGCCGGCGGTGGGTGGCCGCCTAGGCAATTGGGGATGGGGGCGCGGTTGGGTTGGCGACGGAAGAGAGCTAGGGTTTCGATGTTGTTTGCTGTATTATCAATATGATCGGGAAAACTTTACGCTCGGTTATGAATGGGGGGTTCTCGGTTTACTATAGGCTCGGTTTGGAGGGGTGCCTGGGCTGGGCCTGGGTGAGCTGGGCTCGGTCTGCTTGGCCTGGCCTTTGGCTGTTTAGTTGTTTTTCTTTTTCTTTTTCTTTTTCCCTTTTTTTTAGCCTAATATACATCTATGTATATATATATATATATATATATATATATATATATATATATATATATATATATATATATATATATTTTTTTTTTTTTAATATATATATATATATATATATATATATATATATATATATATATATATTCATATACATATATACACATGTAGGTATACATATACTATATAGGTTTCTATATACACACATATACGTATATTTATAATATATATTTATATACAAATACACATATACACATATACCATATATATATATATATATATAAATATATATATATATATATATATATTTTTAAATATATATATATATATATATATATATATATATATATATATATATATATATATATATATATATATATATATATATATATATATATATATTTAAAAAAAAAATATCTATATATATATATATATATATATAAATATAGATATTTTTTTTAAATATATATATAGATATTTTTTTTTTAAATATATATATATATATATATATATATATATATATATATATATATATATATATATATATATATATATATATATATATATATATACACACACACACATACACTCATGTATAATATACTTATTTATATCTATACAAACACATTTATACATTTATGTATTTATATATAAATACACCTACACCCATATACGTACCTATATTTTTATATAAATACACATACACACATATATTTTTTTTTGATAAAGAATAAATTAATAATGACTAATAAAAATAATAAATAGCTTATTTTCAATAACCACAATAATAATATTATTAATAATAATAATTCCACTAGTAATTAAAATAATTAAATAGTAGCTCCTGGATGGGCATATCATATACTCCCATTGTTGGGCCCCAGAAAATCGTATAAATATTCTAAAACGCTATTTAAAATTAATAATACCTATAATTTACATAGAATAAATATTTAGAAAATAATTGCCAATTCTTAAAATATATACAAAATATTTGCATTTACCAAACATGTCTACAAGGCGATATTTGGTCCCACTACATGACTACATGGGCTTGGATTTGACTTGGGTCCAATCTGGACAGGTTCGGTACAATCGGGTTCCTGAAAACTCAATAATATAATTAAATAATAAATAAAATCTTCGGCAGGGTTAAGTCGCAACTTGGCCTGGTTTTCTTAGTTAGGACGTCGCTATGGCTCGGTCTTCCCTACCAGGGCTAATACACTAGTCAAAGCACGCCACTGCGTTATCCGTGCCTTGATTCCTAGTCGTCTTGTACTTCAAAACTCAACCATAGCTAAAATCATCTACCGTAATAATTAACTAAATAATTATTCATAAAATCTAAAAATCACCATTTAAATCAAATAAATAAATAAAAAATATTTCAAAAATTCGGTTAGAAAAGCTACAAATCTACCCACCTTAAAAATAATTTTGTCCTCGAAATTCTAATTCATAACTATGCCTTAAAAATTAAAGTCTACTATTACCTTAATCTCCTCAATTTAATTGCTCAAAAATATTTCATGACCTTCTCTAGTCATTTTATAACTCTGAATACTTGAGGACTTCTACCCACCTTTGGTCATACTACTCCTCAAAATACGGTCACTAAAATCTTATAATCTTCTAACTACTGGCTAACAGTCCTTCCAACAGGTATCTAGGGCATATGGCATATATAATCCTCACATATCTATCAAACAACCAATATTCAAAATCAAGCAACATTATACTATAATTTAAGAATTTCTGTTAAATTCTAGACAACACGATCGTTCATCACCTCGAAATAAAAGGGGACGAGAATCAATAGTACAGAAAGCAAGAAAGTATAATCGAAAGCAAATATGGAGTTTTCAAGGACGTAGAGAATTTCTAGGAGAATTTTTAAGGCAGAGTGGATTGAGATTTCTATGGTTTAGTCATTGTCGCAGGCTCGTACCAGTACAGTTACGTAACTGGTACGATATGCTCTGACCTGCGTGGACCACCACAAAAACTTATCACGACCCGCACCCGTTTTTCGAACGCGAGCTCGTGAGCAAGCCAGCTATGTATCGAGCAGACTCCAGCCAGACTCGAGTACGTATAAGCTGTCTAGAGTAGGGTATCATGTCTAATCTAAACTATATCTCAATCCACATGAATCATATAAACAAGAATGAACAAGTATGGGTCATGGTCTGCAACCCATTAGCATATTGTTCGATTAGACTGCAAGAATGATATGAGTCTATAAATAAGTAGAGTATATCATGGTACTGAATATAAAGCACGAAAGTATAATAAAGAAATATCACAAGCAAATACCTGTATCATACATCGCAATCCTCTACCATCCTGCTCTGCTAACTAACTCTATGCAGTCGCTAAACCTAAAGGGATCATCAGGTCCTCAGAGGACTAGCAAGATACATAAAACATGCCTATCTAACAGTTTAATCACGCAATAATATAACCAGGGTATAAACAGGAACTAGACATGAGACTGACAAGTGGCTACTGATAGGTAACTATGAACACGGATATGGGATCAAGTATACATAAATGAACTACTGGAAGATCAATGGAATACCAACCCTCGCCTCGAATGTGGACTCGCAGGTCAGTTTCAAGACAAGTCACCCTCGCCCCGTATGTCGACTCGCAGGTGCAAAGGACAACCCTCGCCCCGTTTGTGGACTCACAGGTTGTGGAAAAGACAAAGGAATAGCAGTTCACTCACACATACTTGCAGACACGACTCAGTCAAGATACAGGTGAAGATATGACACGACACAATCACGAAACACGAGAGAACCAATCCAATATGAACTACAAGGCTAACCATGTACAAGGACTATAGCTATACTAGCATGCACGATATACAAATCACATGTAAATAACCAACTAGTAAAACTATATAATAATAGAAATATGTATGTAAATAAACTGTAGAGGGAGGCAAGGTATACTTGCCTGGTGGCAGCGCGAAGAACCAATAAGATACCGTCAACTAGTGTGCCGTAAAGTCCAAATCATTATAATTGTCTTCGAAAGCTGAAACAGACAATGCCAACAGTCTCAGAATAGTCAAATTAGCTAGAATTTTCTGTTCTTAAGTCCAATTCTGTACACAGGGGCAAAACGGTAATTTTGGACAAAATGATGTCCGCCGTTGGACCCGCTTTGCACCGAAAAGCGTGCCAGAGTCAATGGTCTCTAAAATTGTCAAACTATATGTCTACGGATTTGTTTGGATGATACGAACCCAACGGTATTTCTAATTTTGGATTCCGGTAGGCCGTGCACAAAATCGCCCGTTGAATCGGCTCGTGGGGCCCGCAAAACGACGATCCGATTCCAATGTCTCAGAATTTGACCAAACTTGACATACAGGACCAGAAAAATGATACGGTCCTGATGGCACAAGTTTCGTCTTGATCTGACGAGCGTGCACAAAGTAATTGGAGAATTTGCACAGAGGCCGATACGGTAAATTTTGACGGATACGTATCAAATTCGTCGCGCACACGCGACCAATTTGAATTCCGTCAAAGCCCACACGTCCACGAAGCCGATAAGCAAGCTTTTGATACTTTTGGTTCGCGACCACGTCGTCCGGTTTGGCGGGACGCACGTGGTATCGGGAGAATTTCTAGATTTTTAGACAGTTTTAAAATAGATTTTTTCTCGAACTTTGAAAATAGTTTGACAGCAATATAATCGATGAAAAATAATTCTATCAGTGGGGTTGTCATCTTGTATATGTTGTCAACAGCTGTGTTCAAATAGATTCCTAAATTCTTAATAGTTTGATCAGGAATCGCCTTCAAACATGAGCATATGCCAACTCAAATCTGTCAATACAACAGTATTTTTACGTCGACTTCGTGTCGATTTTCTGGGCAGTATGTTTGTTTATACCAAAATCTATTTTTTGGGATTTAAACCTGGTTATATTGGCTCTCCAAAATAATTTATGGATCGCAAAACGATCAAGTATGGACGGAGAACTCGTACCTTGAAGTCGCATAGCTGTTGTCGTTTTGACTCGGTTGTGCCGTGCGCACGCGCTGCCCCCGGCGGTTCCGACCGCGTGCGACGGTGGGTGGCCGCCCACGCAATTGGGGATGGGGGCGCGGTTGGGTTGGCGACGGAAGAGAGCTAGGGTTTCTATGTTGTTTGCTGTATTATCAATATGATCGGGAAAACCTTGCGCTCGGTTATGAATGGGGGGTTCTCGGTTTACTATAGGCTCGGTTTGGAGGGGTGCCTGGGCTCAGCCTGGGCTGGGCCTGGGTGAGCTGGGCTCGGTCTGCTTGGCCTGGCCTTTGGCTGTTTAGTTGTTTTTCTTTTTCTTTTACTTTTTCTTTTTCTATTTCCCTTTTTTTAGCCTAATATACATCTATGTATATGTATATTCATATACATATATACACATGTAGGTATACATATACTATATAGGTTTCTATATACACACATATACGTATATTTATAATATATATTTATATACAAATCACATATACACATATACCATATATATATATATATATAATATATATATATATATATATATATATATATATATATATATATTATATATAATATATATATATATATGGTATATGTGTATATGTGTATTTGTATATAAATATATATTATAAAATATATATACATACATACATATATATATATATGTATGTATATATATATATATATATATATATATATATATATATATATATATATATATATATATATATATATATATATATATATATATATATATATATGTATGTATGTATATATATTTTATAATATATATTTATATACAAATACACATATACACATATACCATATATATATATATATATATATATATATATATATATATATATATATATATATATATATATATATATATATATATATATATATATATATATATATATATATATACGTACACATACACTCATGTATAATATATTTATTTATATCTATACAAACATATTTATACATTTATGTATTTATATATAAATACACCTACACCCATATACATACATATATTTTTATATAAATACACATACACACATATATTATTCTTTTGATAAAGAATAAATTAATAATAACTAATAATAATAGATAGCTTATTTTTAATAACCACAATAATAATATTATTATTAATAATAATTCTACTAGTAATTAAAATAATTAAGTAGTAGCTCCTGGATAGGCATATCATATACTCCCATTGTTGGGACCCAGAAAATCGTATAAATATTCTAAAACGCTATTTAAAATTAATAATACCTATAATTTACATAGAATAAATATTTAGAAAATAATTGCCAATTCTTAAAATATATACAAAATATTTGCATTTACCAAACATGTCTACAAGGCTGTATTTGGTCCCACTACATGACTACATGGGCTTGGATTTGACTTGGGTCCAATCTGGACAGGTTCGGTACAACCGGGTTCCCGAAAATTCAATAATATAATTAAATAATAAATAAAATCTTCGGCAAGGTTAAGTCGTAACTTGGCCTAGTTTTCTTAGTTAGGACATCGCTATGGCTCGGTCTTCCCTACCAGGGCTAATACACTAGTCAAAGCATGCCACTGCGCTATCCGTGCCATGATTCCTAGTCGTCTTGTACTTCAAAACTCAACCATAGCTAAAATCATCTACTGTAATAATTAACTAAATAATTATTCATAAAATCTAAAATCACCATTTAAATCAAATAAATAAATAAAAAAAATATTTCAAAAATTCGGGAAGGGAAGCTACACACGGCCTATCGGAATCCAAAATTGGACATACCTTTGGGTTCGTATCATCAAAACGAATTCATGGACATGTAGTTTGACGACTTTAGAGACCATTGATCCTGGCACATTTTTCGGTGCAAAGCGGGTCCAACGGCGGACACCTTTTTGCCCGAAATTATCGTTTTGCCCATGTATCCGAAATTGTACTTAAGGACAGGCAATCCTAGCTAATTTGACTATTTTGAGAATATTGGCAATGTTTATTTCATCTTTTGGAGACCATGGTGATGATTTGGACTTTATTGCTTAGCAGTTGACTATATTCTGTTGGATCTGCGTGCAACCTCCAGACAAGATACCTTGCCTTCCTCTACAGTTTAATTTTATGTTTATAGTTTTCATGTTATTAGTGTATTATCATAGATACTATATTTGTTATAGATTTTACATAATTTATTAGCTTTCTTGTCTACTTGATTTATCTAGTTTCTACATACCGTGTTCACCAGTTTATGGTCTTGCTTGACTTGACAGTGTAGTTATACTGGACTTGACTATGTCTTGACTGAGTTATACCTTGTCTCACCAGTACCTTGCTTGAGTCGTGTCATAGAACGAGTACGTGTAATTGAACTGCTAAATCCTTGATATTGTTTCCTTGGCACCAAAGAGTCCACTCGGGACGAGGGTGTTTTTCTTGATCTGTTTACATCCGTGAGTCCACACTCGGGATGAGGATGTCGATTATTTGTACCAGAGAGTCCACACTCGGGAAGATGGTGTTGACTTGACTTGCACCAGGGAGTCCACTCGGGACGAGGGTGTCTACATCAGAGCGTCCACACTCAGGACGAGGATGTAGTACTTGCACCAGAGAGTCCACACTCGGGACGAGGCTGCCTTGCCATGAACTAACCAGAGAGACCACACTCGGGACGAGGGTTAGTACTAACCAGAGAGTCCACACTCGGGACGAGGGTTAGTAATTAGCTCAAACCAGAGAGTCCACTCGGGGCGAGGGTTTGGTATTCCATTGATATCGTGTTCACTTGTTTATTCAGCAGTTCAATTACGTGTACTTGTTCTTGTATTCCAATTCATAGTCACCTGTCAGGAGCCATTTGTCGTTACATATTGTTAGCAGTTTGGTCATGATCTCTTGCCATTCCTTGTTATATCCTATTTATATATTATCATACATGATTAAACTGCTAGATAGACATGTTTATATGTATCTTGCTATGTCCTCTGAGGACCTGATGATCTCTTCAGGTTTAGCAATTGCATGGAGTTAGCTAGTGGTTCTGGATGACAGATGTGATGATACGCTTGCGGATTCAGGTATCATTAACGTGTTTATTATTCGCTTGTGCTTTCATACCTTATCATGAGATATCCTGTTTCTTGTTTCAGTTTTAGACTCTTGTTATTTTTTTTAGAGTCTTACCGGACATTTATGCTAGTGGGCTGCAAACCATGACCCATAATTGTTCATTCATGTTTCGTACATTTATTGTGGATTGAGATATAGATTTACCTTTGCTATGGTCTGGCAGTATACCATAGTCTTGACAACGTTTATGTATTCGAGTCGGGCTGGAGTCCACTCGATACGTAGCTGGCTTGCTCATGAGCTCGCGCCCGAAAAGCAGGTACGGGTCATGATAGCCTAAACCATGCTGTGTCTAGTGCTGCCTGGCTATGCCTATCGTCGCCATGCCGTGTCTGGCTGATCCCTCGTCGGAGAAGCCTGCTGTCTTATCCTGAAGAGTCAACACACGAGTTCGAGCCCCGCCACCGGATCGAGAATCGTCATGCCGTTTGTCGACAGCCGATCCATCAACGGCCGAATCGCCGCTTCAAGAACCATGCTGGACCGCCATATCTAGATCAAATATAGAGTTTGCCACTGAAGAAGACATGCCGGAGTCCTCGACCAACAATCGTCGCCGCCTCCTCGAGATATAGCCGGAGCACGAGACTAGATTGACCCAAATCTAGTCGATCTCCGTCATCCCGACCGCCAGAGCACGCGCCATCCACCGCTGCCTCGTCGGAGGATCGAGCCACCGGATCTCGAGTCTTTATCGTCGCCGCTGTGGAGAACCTCTCCGTCGATGGACCCTTGTCGTACCACCAGAATTGGACAGGACGAAGCTCTCACAGCCTTAGCTAGCCGCCTTCGCCTTAGATCAGGCCACCTTGTCGCCTAGTCAAGCCTGAGGTGAGCTCCATCTCCTTCGAACCCCTCTTCTTCTTCTTCTTGATCTATCTCTTTTCTTCTTCTTCTTCATTTTTTGTAGGTTTTTTTTTCTGTTGTCGGCTGCAGTATGGGAATAAAAAGAGAGAGTAAGAATGAGAGTAGGCTTAGGGTTAAGGAGTAGCGAGTTTGGGATGGGTTTGGTCCCACGTTTCATTGTCATGAATTTTACTGCATGTTTAATGTTCAGTAGTTTATTGCATTTATGGTGATTCAGGTTAGTCATATTTTATTACTTGTGCATGTATTGTACTTGTTTCACTGTAATTACTTTGATCATTTTCTGACTTGATCGTTGACATATTAGACGAGGGCATACAGATGACATTGGACCGGAGGAGGATTCCTAGAAGATTCTAGAAGATATATTGCAGATATTTTACCTGATGTACTAGATACTTCCATAAGACATATCTACTATTATTTCTAGTGGATTCTTGTTTTACCAGATTTGTCTCCGGATGATTTTGTAAAGTTGTACTAAAAATATATAGTGGAATGTGTGATGTTGTGGTGATCTATTCTGAAAACATGTTAGTAGCTGTGATGAGACTGATTAATCATGTTATTGGAGTTTTTCTGAGGTTTAATACAACTTACTGCGTTGTGTCTACAACGTGGGCTATGCGTGTCCGACTCGTATCAGGCTATCCGGCAGTGGATTATGACATGTATTTAGTGGTGGCCCATGCAGGTCTTCGTCTCATCCTAATGGTACTTAGGCTATAGAGTAATGTTGGGAGACCTGTTAGACTAAGGAAAACTCATCACATTTCACTTAAACATTGACATGCACAACTAATCTCACTAAATTTTAATTTACTTCGCATTTTTTATTTTTATTAAAAGCACATTAATCCCACATAATTCTCCCATGCTGGCAGCCACATACACATTCCCATCTCCCAAGCTATATCTCTTTCCCCTTCCATTTATTAATGCAAAAGTATTCATTCATTCATGTAAATGGTAGCTGCAAGAGAGAAGAATTTGAATGGTTGTGAACTTCCTCTGCAAGTTGGAGTTGGAGTTAAATTGATACATTAACTACAATCTCTCTCTCCCACACATTTTCACTCTTCAAAAATGAGCGTCTAAGTGCACTGATAAGCCCGTTGGCTCATAGGCACGTCCCAGCCCAATCCGAAGCCTAACTTGCCCTGGGTCACAAGTCGGGTTGGGTCAAGATTTTTCACCTTAAGTTCGGCCCGGTCAGGCTCGCTATAATGTATGGGCCTGATGAGCACGACCCAGATTAGGCCCGACCTACCCACATTTCGTGTCGTACCGGCCCGGGTCGGCCCACTTGACAGGTCTAGTTGTAGAGGGACTTAAACGATTACGGTTAGGGTTAGGGTTAGGATAGGTCGATTTTTAAATTCAAGTAGAATTCCAAAGTGAATTCTTTCAGTTTATCCGCCGTTGGTGACTATTTGGAGTAGCTAGCCTACTGTTAACTATAATTTAGTCGAGTTCAATTTTTAATTATATTTTATTAATTAGGTTTTCCCGTATCATAGTTATTATATAAAAAAAAATTTACTATGATTTTAGTTTAGGTGTTTAAGGTTTCTATTTTTTTTATTTAATTTATTATTTAAATCTATATAACAAATCGTTTTTTAATTGGGAAACAAGGGGGTTACAAGGATTAACACCTTGCAAGCTCGACTCAACTCGGTTGCCATATCGCCGAGCTTGAACATAGAAGAATTTTTCAACTCGAGATCTCGTGAACAAACTCGGCTTAATAAACTCAAAATTACTTTAGTTCGACTTGGTTATGACTCGAACTTGCTTATAGTTCGAAAAGGTTGAGTCAAATACATTTTGAGTTGATTTCTCATGGGCCAAAGCCCATGATACATTTATATGCCTTTGGCCCAATATGGGTTGACCTTCATCTAACCCTAATATATTATACATCTTACTCTTTTTCATCTCATTCTTACATATTATATCCATCGTTTCTATACAAGCAACCTCCCTTGTTTCAACCAAAACCATAACCCTAACTTTTTCTTCCTATTTCTTCTACGTGAGTTCCATTTGTTTTTTCTAAGCAAATTAAACTACTTTTCTTATGTTTCTTTAATGAAACTTGGTTAAATATTATGCCTCAAACTCAACTAGCAAGCAAACACATGTCGAATTTAAGCTCCACTTGGTTATGACAAAACCTAAATTAGCCAAACTTGAATATACAAAGCTCGCTCGGCTCATCATGATTATAGTTGTCATTGGTGCAAGAAATGTTGCATCAAACTTTCCAACAACTATGATTTTTCTTAGGAGTAGGCACGGGTCAGACCAGGCCGAAATTTTATAGAACCGGACTTGGCCCGTTATTTGGCGGGAGGGGCAGACCGGGCCAGGCCAATTTTTTAAAAACCGAACTGGACTCAGCCCTTTTGAAACGACTCCAGTCCGGAGCAACCTACTGGTCCGAACGGGTTCAAAATTCAAATTTATTGACTAGACAGTATCAGATAGGTAGCCGATAGTATCAATCAGTGAATCGAACTATGGGGCGAATTATTCTTTTCATTTATTTGGTCGGAGTTGGAGGCAGTGTGTCAAGATTGTCTATCGTAATACTATATTCAAGATCAAATATATATATATATATATATATATATATATATATATATATATATAATATGCATATTTTGTAATATTAAATAATATGCATAATAAATGTAATAATAAATTCATTCTACACACACACACACAAATTCTGGTTGGTCGGGAGAGAGGTACTACCACTTCTCTTTCTCTCGAAAACCCCCTGAATCAGCAACATCAATAGTTACTGCCTTCCTTTCCTTTCTTCTCAAGTTTCTATATTCACCCTCCATCATTACATTTTTACCTATTTAATTCTTCCAAAGCCTACATCAACCTTCTCACCCTCTTCTTCATCTTCTTCGTTTCACCATCTTCTTCTACCTTAATTCATTTTCTCCACCAACCCAACACCAACACCAACACTACCACCTCAATATTTCTCCTCCACCTGTTGTGCCAGTGACCGTGCCCTTTTCCGACCACCGGCCGACCACCGCACCTGTCGTGCGCCGACCGCTGTCCGGCCCCTCCCTCCGGCATTGAACTCCAACACCTCTTCTCCATCTCCTTCTTTGGGAGCCCATCTTTGTAACCCTAGGTATGAATCTTTCCTTCTCCAATTTTCTTCAAAATTCAAACCTAGGTGTCACGACCCGGTCCCAATTTCTTGCGTCGAATCGGATCATGCCCAGCCTGCACCGTTGTTGAGACGGCGGCAGTAAGCTGTTCAGTAGCAGGTAACCATACAACAACACTATATTTGTCACAACTCAACATTCGGAAATTTAAAACTTTATTAAACTTTTACAATGAAATGAAAGATACAACTTAAACCATTTTCTACATACATCATGAATAAAAGAAAACTCTAGGCAAACAGCTCATCAGTCTCGAATTTCTCGTCTTGGGATCGCGGAATAAAGCCTCATCAGTGATACCTAAAATGTTGGGTCTCCAGTCAGGAGGGAGCAAAGTATAATTCATGCTAATTTTAAAACAGTTAAAGTAAATAATAGAATCATGCAGTTTTAAACAATTTAGAAATGACCAGTTTTCAGCAGTAAAACAGTGTGTTTTGAATAGGCAATAAATATGACCGGCTTAGGTTGTACAGTTGTATCATATGGATACGATATGGCTTATCCCAGTGTGTATGAGGGGTAAGCTAACACAGTCAGTATACAGTTTTGGATGTGGTCATACTAATTACACTACTCCCCCAGTCCCCAATCAGTACAGTAGTTGCAGTCAGTACTCTCCGAGAGAGTTTCGTGTTTGCATCGTGGTTTAAACTTGCAGTAAAACGATTATTAAAATAACTGTAAAACCAACACAAACTATACTTGTCTTAGGAAAATGACTGGAGAGATGAGTTGGTACCGAGGAGGAACGTCAGGTGTATCTTCGAGTTCCTACAGTTGAGAACTCGACTTAGAACAGTTGTATAACCAAGCTAAGTGTGCTAGTCGCAATCTCTAGTAGTAAGTCCTAGTCAGGTTTTAGGTTGTTATTTAAACTACAACTAACGATTACGTCGCAAACTACGTGCGTTGATTAAACCGGTTAATTTGATTATTTGGAAATAATAACAAGTATCAATTATCTTTGGAAAACTTTGTGCTTTGTAATATATCTATAAAATATAGTTTCTTCCAGTGACAAATCATGAACTAGTTATCCTACTAATATTTTATCCATTTATTTAATTCTTAATTAATTATAAACGAGAAAAGATTACGTTCTATCTACGGTTATACATCCAATCCAAAACCACCCAAGATCAACATCAACCACCCAGAAAAGAAAGTAGAAATCTACGCTATGCAATACAGGGGCACAGCTAAACATCTTAGAGTTATGGGCTTATGTCCTGTACAATTCTTTTACATAAAATAAGAGAAAATAATTTAGTACCTAATTAAAATGTGCGATAAAATAATTATCTAAAATAAACAACTTAAAAAATAAAATAATTTAAATCACAAGTTAGAGTCTCAGACTCGGTCCAACACCAAATCTAGCTAATACCTCAACGCCCGGTCGGACCGGTGCGTTTGCATTTCGCTAGGGCCCACAGACCGGTACGGTCGTCGCCCGAAAATCAGTTTTAAATTTATTTTCCGAAAACCAATTTGAAATCCAAATAAATAAAGTTTTGTAAAAATTTGGGCAGCATTTCCTCTATTTCGGGACAACCCAAAACTGGGAAATGCGCCAACAAAATCCTGCAATTGTTCCAACCAAAGAATAACCCGAAAATATAACCACAGAAGTAATTTCCCAACCAACAGGACCTTCCCGAAATACCCGGGAATCCCGCAATCAAACCAACATCATAAAATCTCCGCATCCCACATCACAAAATGCTAACGTAGCTAACCAAACTACCACGAAGCTAAGCCGATTTTCCCCAAAGGGAAACCGGGGACCGTTATCATCATAGACTACCGAAAATAAACGCAACGGGGCAGAGAATTATACCTCGGGGTGCTCGGCTAGAGCTCTCAGACGATATAATAAAAGAATAGAAGAAATCCAGCAGCGACGTCAATGCCGAAAACGCCGAAAATCAGCAATAGGGCACGCTGGCCAGAAAAAGACGACGCGAAGAGCAGCGACGTCGGCGGACAGCGACGCTGTCAGCGTCGGGGTGACGCTACCAGAGGGGAAGCTCGCGGGGAGCGCTGGTCGTCGGAGTAGGACCGCGCGGGCGGACAAATCTGGACAGCGGGTCCGCTGCGGGGCGCCGAAGGGCAAAGGGCGCGGGAGAGCTGCCGCGAGAAGGGGCGAGACGGGGTCGGCGACGGCCAAATACAGCCGGCCGGAGGGTGGCGCAGCTCCGCGGGATGGCCGGAGAGGGCGCGCGCGGAGGCGGGGCGTTTGTCGGACGCGACCGCGGGGACAGCCGAAAAGGCTCGGCCGGCGCTCGGGGAGGGGTCGGCCCGCGGAAGAGGGGCCGCGGGACGCTGGCTCCGCCGGGGAAGTCGCACGGTGGCGCGGGAACGAGGTCGCGCAGAGGGCTTCGCCGGAAGGGCGTCGGTGGCTAGGGCTTGGGGAGGGTTCTGTGGAAACCCTTCCAGAGACAGAGAGGGATGATTGGTTTGCTTTGTGAGGAAAGAGAGAGAGAGTTTGATTTTCTATTCTCTGTGAAGAGCTCGTGGGTGAGGGAGAGAGTGGGAGAGGGATTAATATAGGGGGAGAGGGAGCTGCGGTTACGGGAAGGGAAAGGGGTGGCGTGTGTGGACAAGAGGGATTGGGGGGTGTGAGTGAGAATTGGTAGCGTTTACCAAAACATGGGGAGTAGGTGCTGGTCCTACGGGACCAGCCCAGAAATTTATTTATTTATTTATTATTTTTTTATTTTTTTAAATAAATAACCAAGTCAAAACAAGATTTGGAAAAAGAATAGATTTGGGCTCAGGCCTGGGTCTGGGCTCGAAAATCAAAAAGCCTTGTTATTATAATTTTTAAAATTCTTTTTCACTCGAAAATATTTAATAATATTAATAATAATAATAATAATTTTGAAATACTAGTAATAATAATACCAAAACATTATTTAATAATTTAATTACAAACTATGGGTTTCACAATCTTCCCTCCTTAGAAAATTTCGTCCTCGAAATTTAAAGAGTAGGGTAGGAGAATCAAACAGCTACGGGTACTACGCCCGTAACTCAGATTCAACTATAAGAATTTTCAAGGCAGTCGTGGATGAGACGGTTTAGGGACAAATTTCATTTATGATATCATTCATACAGAAAAATACAAAAGCGAACCAAAGTACACGAGGTTGATCAGACCATCATGCACCGGTCCTGATTAGACAATATATTAGTGGGTGCACCCAATAAAATACCGTCATGATCAAGCTTGACAAAAAGATAGCTTGCAAAACTAGGCTAATTTAGCAGCATCAGTCAAGTTTAGAACGAAAAGATAAGAAGTAGGAGTTTAAATGATGGCTCAAAATCTGATCTTCTTCTCACCTCTGACTACGCTTGCAACTGGTTTCTCTGGCTCTGAAAGGTTGAGTCCAATCTTCAGCTCTGAATTATCTAAAATATGACTCGGATCCGGAATGTAGCGTCTGAGCTGTGATACGTAGAAGACGTTGCACACTCTCAAGATTAGCTGGTAGAGCTAACCGGTACACTACTTCCAACTCGTCTTAAAACTTCAAATGGCCTGATGTACCTGGCCTCAATTTCCAGCTCCGTCAAAACTGATTATTCCTCTGGTAGGAGAAAACTTCACCAAATGCAATTTGGTCTTCCCAAGGCCTACCAAATTCCAAGACGCAAAATCTCAATACATCTTCAAGCGTCTGGATTAACCTCTCTGCTTGTTCGTCCCGCGGTACTCCATGAATCCGGTAGATGTGCTTCTCGTACAATGCTGCCAACTTCTTAGTGAATAAACCAACTTTGAAGGGAATAAAGTGTGCTGACTTAATCAGTCGGTTTACTATAATCCAATTGGTGCCCTTCCCTCCTTGGGAACAAGGCAATCCTTACTCAAAGTTCATTGTTATATGCTTCTACTTCCACTCCGAATTGTCTAGCGGCTCCAACAAACTTGTTGTTCTCTTGCTAAATTCCTCATGTTGACAAATTCACATCTAATCCCATACCTGGAATTGTCCTTCTTTATTCCATAACACCAATCAATGGAGGCATATTCCGATACATCTTATCATCTCCTGAATTTATGGAATACTGCGACTGGTGTATTTCTTTCATCAACTCGTTCCTCTGTTTGTCAGCCGATACGCAAAGTCTCGTACCATTCTTCAGAGTTCCAATGCTTGATCAATTTAGAAACCCTCAAGTGTTCCTGCCAACACTTGATCTCTAAGCCTGCAAAGTGCCTTATTTTGAAACTACGTTCTCTTGATTTTGTCCATCAGCCTCAAACTTTATCAACACTGAATCAGCATCCAGCTCCATCCTTCTATCTCCAGGTAGTATAACCTCCAGTCCAAGCTTCTCGACGTCTTCTAGTAGGTGCCACTCCTTGGTTAAGAACATTGCCACTGGGTATCGACTAAGTGTATCAGCGATCACATTAGCCTTACCTGAATGGTACTGCAGGTTGATGTCGAAATCCTTCATCTGCTTCAGCCATCTTCTTAGTCTAACATTCAGCTCTTTCTGAGTGGAGACATATTTCAGACTTTTGTAGTCCGTATATATTTTCACTCCCTTTCCATAAAAATTATGCTTCCATAGCATCAAAGTAAAGATAATTGCAGCAAATTCTAAATTAGGTGTGGGATAATTCTCCTCATGAGTCTGTAGTTGCCTACATGTGTAAGCAATTACTTTCCCATGTTGTTGAAGAACACAGCCCAGTTCTTTTCCAGAGGCATTACTGTAAATTGAGAACCCACCTGTTCCTGCGGGTAGCGCAAGGATTGGTGTAGTGGTAAGTCTCTTCTTCAGCTCCTCAATGTCGCCTGACAAACTTTCGTTCAGATGAACTCTTCATTCTTCCAAGTGAGCTTCGTCATCGGCTCAACAATCTTGGCGAAATCCTTCACGAACTTCTGGTAGTAGCCGACCAAGTTCAAGAATCTTCCGAATTGAACTTGGGGTATACCACTCCTCAACAACAGCTATCTTCCATCGAAATTTCTTCTCTTGACGACATGGCCAAAAGTCCACCTTGTCAAAAATTCACGTTCAGATAACTTACCATAAACTTCTTTTTCTTCAAAGTTTCCTAAAACTTCCTCAGGTGTTCTTCATGCTCTTCTTCAGTCTTCAAATATCAGAATGTTATCTATGGAGAAGATAATCTGATTCAAATACTCATGGAAAAACTCTGTTCATGAGATTCATGAACACAGCAGGAGCATTTGTCAGTCCAACTTTATGACCAAAGAAAACTACCCATACTTGGTATTTGAACGCCGTCTTGGAAATGTCCTCTTTCCTGACTTTGATTTGATGGTAGTCAAATCTTAAGACAAACTTCAAAACACCCTAATTCTACACAACCAGATCAAACAGATCCTCGATCCGGGCAGAAGGTACTTGTTCTTTAGTGTCTGGTAATCGATGCACATCCGTTGTTCCATCCTGAATAATTCCTAGAGCCTTCATTGATCTGGTCCTTCATCTTCTTGGCCTCCTTCGGGTTGACTCTGTAACATCCTTGAGAAATAGGGAAAGAGCCGGGGACTAGGTCAATGGTGAATCCTATGTCTAGGTCTGGGATAATCCGGGAAGACTATCAGGAAAAACATCTGCCATAAAGGTGTAACTAAGAATTTTATTCATGTGGAGAATTACAGCAAAAATTATCATGATTGATCTAAGGACATCCGGTTACAACTTCTTATAACAATAGATAATGCTATTCAGCAGTCCTAGGTATTAATCTTCATGGCTCTGGATCTTGCATGAGCAGTCTCCAACTGCTTTATCTTCCATGATCCTCGAGTCTGCATCATGCCTTCCTGCAGTGGGTGTAGAAGGTAAGGTCTGCTGGATGGGAAGAGAGTCCCTAGGTTGTGGCCTAACAGGTGTTGCTGGGATATGCATTCCGGTATGAAAGAAAGATAAGGGGCAGTCCTTTACCCGATGTTCAGCAGATCCACATGCCAAACATTTCCCAATCTCTTGCGACAAATATTGGCTTGGTGACCAGGCCTTTTGCAGTAGTCACAAACCAATAGCTTCTTACGATATAACTAGTGGATAAGGCTCAAAATGTCTTCTAGGGTGAGGTTCCGCTCCAACTTGGTTTAAGATAGCTAATGCTACATCATTGACGTTCTTCATGTCTTCCTCTCGTAATATTCATCTGTTCCTGCTGGGCTTCATCTTGAGCTTTCTGGGACTCCATGATTACTTGAAATAGGGCAACCATTTGGGAGGTGTTTGCTGGTACTGGTGGAGCAACAAGAATGGGTACTCCACCAAGGAAATGCAAGTTTGAGAAGAGATAGGAATCGCCAGTGTAGTGAAAACTTCACTGGATGCACTATGGGGACGGTCAATCAGCCGCGAGGAAAAAGACCCTGGGCTTGGTTGAGGAGATAGGGTATGATCAGGAGATAACACCTCATCGCCAGCAGGATTTGGTCAACGGTCATTCTCTGGAAGGTTTAGGATGCACACATAAGCAAGGTATCCTACCAGTCTATAATCAAACAAAAATATTTATTTATATACATGTCGGTCCTATGTCGTGACAAATCAATGTTCTAGTGTTCTAATTGTTTCTAGGTATGTTTTCCTAAGTTGTTGTTTGGACCTGCATGGGCCACCACTAAAAATATGTCAGGACCCGGTCCCAATTTCTTGGGTCAAATCGGATCATGCCCAGCCTGCACCGTTGTTGAGACGGCGGCAGTAAGCTGTTCAGTAGCAGGTAACCATACAACAACACTATATTTGTCACAACTCAACATTCGAAAATTTAAAACTTTATTAAACTTTTACAATGAAATGAAAGATACAACTTAAACCATTTTCTATATACATTATGAATAAAAGAAAACTCTAGGCAAACAGCTCATCAGTCTCGAATTCCTCGTCTTAGGATCGCGGAATAAAGCCTCATCAGTGATACCTAAAATGTTGGGTCTTCAGTCAGGAGGGAGCAAAGTATAATTCATGCTAATTTTAAAACAGTTATAGTAAATAATAGAATCATGCAGTTTTAAACAATTTAGAAATGACCAGTTTTCAGCAGTAAAACAGTGTATTTTGAATAGACAATGAATATGACTGGCTTGGGTTGTACAGTTGTATCATATGGATACGATATGGCTTATCCCCGTGTGTATGAGGGGTAAGCTAACACAGTCAGTATACAGTTTTGGATGTGGTCATACTCATTACACTACTTCCCCAGTCCCCAATCAGTACAGTAGTTGCAGTCAGTACTCTCCGAGAGAGTTTTGTGTTTGCATCGTGGTTTAAACTTGCAGTAAAACGATTATTAAAATAACTGTAAAACCAACACAAACTATACTTGCCTTAGGAAAATGACTGGAGAGATGAGTTGGTACCGAGGAGGAACGTCAGGTGTATCTTCGAGTTCCTACAGTTGAGAACTCGACTTAGAACCGTTGTATAACCAAGCTAAGTGTGCTAGTCGCAATCTCTAGTAGTAAGTCCTAGTCAGGTTTTAGGTTGTTATTTAAACTACAGCTAACGATTACGTCGCAAACTACGTGCGTTGATTAAACCGGTTAATTTGATTATTTGGAAATAATAACAAGAATCAATTATCTTTGGAAAACTTTGTGCTTTGTAATATATCTATAAAATATAGTTTCTTTCAGTGACAAATCATGAACTAGTTATCCTACTAATATTTTATCCATTTATTTAATTCTTAATTAATTATAAACGAGAAAAGATTACGTTCTATCTACGGTTATACATCCAATCCAAAACCACCCAAGATCAACATCAACCACCCAGAAAAGAAAGTAGAAATCTACGCTATGCAATACAGGGGCACAGCTAAACATCCTAGAGTTATGGGCTTATGCCCTGTACAATTCTTTTACATAAAATAAGAGAAAATGATTTAGTACCTAATTAAAATGTGCGGTAAAATAATTATCTAAAATAAACAACTTAAAAAATAAAATAATTTAAATCACAAGTTAGAGTCTCAGACTCGGTCCAACACCAAATCTAGCTAATACCTCAACGCCCGGTCGGACCGGTGCGTTTGCATTTCGCTAGGGCCAACAGACCGATACGGTCGTCGCCCGAAAATCAGTTTTAAATTCATTTTCCGAAAACCAATTTGAAATCCAAATAAATAAAGTTTTGTAAAAATTTGGGCAGCATTTCCTCTATTTCGGGACAACCCAAAACTGGAAAATGCGCCAACAAAATCCTGCAATTGTTCCAACCAAAGAATAACCCGAAAATATAACCACAGAAGTAATTTCCCAACCAACAGGACCTTCCCGAAATATCCGGGAATCTCGCAATCAAACCAACATCATAAAATCTCCGCATACCACATCACAAAATGCTAACGTAGCTAACCGAACTACCACGAAGCTAAGTCGGTTTTCCCCAAAGGGAAACCGGGGACCGTTATAATCATAGACTACCGAAAATAAATGCAACGGGGCAGAGAATTATACCTCGGGGTGCTCGGTTAGAGCTCTCAGACGATATAATAAAAGAATAGAAGAAATCCAGCAGCGACGTCAACGCCGAAAATGCCAGAAATCAGCAATAGGGCACGCTGGCCAGAAAAAGACGACGCGAAGAGCAGCGACGTCGGCGGACAGCGACGCTGTCAGCGTTGGGGTGACGCTGCCAGAGGGGAAGCTCGCGGGGAGCGCTGGTCGTCGGAGTAGGACCGCGCGGGCGGACAAATCTGGACAGCGGGTCCGCTGCGGGGCGCCGAAGGGCAAAGGACGCGGGAGAGCTGTCGCGAGAAGGGACGAGACGGGGTCGGCGACGGCCAAATACAGCCGACCGGAGGGTGGCGCGGCTCCGCGGGATGGCCGGAGAGGGCGCGCGCGGAGGTGGGGCGTTTGTCGGACGCGGCCGCGGGGACAGCCGAGAAGGCTCGGCCGGCGCTCTGGGAGGGGTCGGCCCGCGGAAGAGGGGCCGCGGGACGCTGGCTCCGCCGGGGAAGTCGTACGGTGGCGTGGGAACGGGGCCGCACAGAGGGCTTCGCCGGAAGGGCGTCGGTGGCTAGGGCTTGGGGAGGGTTCTGTGGAAACCCTTCCAGAGACAGAGAGGGATGATTGGTTTGCTTTGTGAGGAAAGAGAGAGAGAGTTTGATTTTCTATTCTCTGTGAAGAGCTCGTGGGTGAGGGAGAGAGTGGGAGAGGGATTAATACAGGGGGAGAGGGAGCTGCGGTTACGGGAAGGAAAAGGGGTGGCGTGTGTGGACAGGAGGGATTGGGGGGTGTGAGTGAGAATAGGTAGCGTTTACCAAAACATGGGGAGTGGGTGCTGGTCCTACGGGACCAGCCCAGAAATTTATTTATTTATTATTATTTTTTTTATTTATTTTTTTTTAAATAAATAACCAAGTCAAAACAAGATTTGGAAAAAGAATGGATTTGGGCTCAGGCCTGGGTCTGGGCTCGAAAATCAAAAAGCCTTGTTATTATAATTTTTGAAATTCTTTTTCACTCGAAAATATTTAATAATATTAATAATAATAATAATAATTTTGAAATACTAGTAATAATAATACCAAAACATTATTTAATAATTTAATTACAAACTATGGGTTTCACACTAGGTCAGATTTTGTATTTCAAAATTTCTGGAATAGGAGAAGAACAAAGGAAAAATAAGAACTCACTTGGAATTGAGAAAGAAAAACCTAGGTTTTGCTCAAAACAAGGGCAAGTCCTCCCTTCCTCCTTTAAATTCCACCTAAAATTCTTAGAACAATTTATATATGTTTTAATATATATGTTTTAAAAATAGAAAATTAATGATTTTATTCTGAATTCCAATAATTTAATTTTTGGATATATATATATATATATATATATATATATATATATATAATATGTATATTATATTATATTATATTATATTATATTATATTATATTATATTATATATATACATTATAATATATATATATATATATATATATATATATATATATATATATATATATATATATATATATATATATATATATATATATATAGGGTAATGCTATAGAACCACCCGGGTGATTTCATATTATAGAACCACCACGTGTTGTATGGGTCAGATTAGAACTGAGTGGATGGGATAAAAAGGTGGTGGGTCTACACATTTTAATCTCAACCACCAAATCCAAATCCAACCCATATAACATAGGGTAGTTCCCTAATATGAAACCACTCAGATGGTTTTAGAGCATTTCTGTATATATATATATATATATATATATATATATATATATATATATATATATATATATATATATATATATTTTTAATATATATATATATATATATATATATATATATATATATATATATATATATATATATATATATATATATATATTTTTATTTTTATTTTATATATATATATATATATATATATATATATATATATATATATATATATATATATATATATATATATATATATATATATATATATATGTGGGACAATATGTTATAGTATGCATAGAATTTGATAAGTCATATTTATGAATAATAATTGTGAATATTACTGTGACCTAGAATTTCAAATATAAATTCCTGGAGTACAACTTAGAAAATTGTCTAGATGCTTCTATGAGTTATACTGAAAATTAGCAAAACATATATACATATATATAGGTAGTCAATAAATTAATTGCATCCAACATTATGTAACAAATAAGCATGCATATTGTTATGTAGAAAAACTTTAAGTTAGGGAATCTATTGATTATAAAATATTACATAATATGTATAGATATGTATACTACCACAACATATGATTGATCCTTTAATATGCATATATTTTGAATTAGGATTTGCTTATTTATTATGTTTCTAAGAAATTGTGATTTCAATTCAAGTGGCATAAATAAGAAGAGCTATTGCAAAAAATAATGATTCTAGACTTGAAAGGTATAATTGCAGTTAAAGTAAGCTTGCTTGCATGTTAAGGTAAGAAGTTGTACTTAAATTTTGTGGAAATATATATATATACATATATATACACACACATGCGTGTGATCCGGTGTTGAGAGTTGCTCCACCGAAGGGGTCGACAAACCCGAAAAAATACTACGGAGGGTTGCTCCGGGTCCCATATATTTATAAATTATAAATTTTTGGAGATCAAAATACAAAGGAGACTGTCAAAATTTTTAAGAATTTCAGGAGTTAACCAAATTTCAATATCCGGAAATACTATTGATATTCCTAATCCCTAGATTTTTTTTATTATATATATATTTTAGTGATAGACTTACGACAACCTAAAATCAATTTAAGTAGGGTACGGTTAGCAAGAGTCCAGGATACGTAGGATACAGACACAAGTCACGCAACTAAAAACAAGAAAAAAAAAATCAAATTTTGGTATTGCTGCTCTGTATAATTGGAAGATTATTAAATTCTGGAATTGTATGCTTGTATTACAATTATCTCAATACGGAAATAGATTTTATAACTTTGACACTGCTTCTTAGTAATATGGATAAGTTAAAAACTTGTATCCGAACACCTTCAAAATATATATACTTGTAGATGATAATCAGAGCAGAATTAATCAAGATAATAGAATAAGAATTATTTGTAGCTTTAGGATTAGAAAACATTGGATGGAGGAGAACAAATTTAATATCACTTACGAAGTCCCGCAACATAATAATAACCAAAAGCTGATCAATAATTAAGCTCATTCGTAGGGTCTTGCGAATTGAGTATGAGATGCTTAGCTCACTTAAGCCCATGAGAGGCAGGGCCAGATTTTAACAACCGTGCCACCAAGTTTCAGATTATCTATTTTAGCCCATGAGAGGAGGGCCGGATTATAACACCGTGCCACCAAGTCTCAGTTAATTGAACATACATATTTCGATTGAAAACATCGAATAGGTGAATCAAGGATTTAATTATTTAAGCCCATGAAAGGCAGGACCGGATTCTAAGCACCATGCCACCAAGTTACAACTTGATCCCTGGTATATCGGATTATTGTCAGGGAACTAGTTACTGTGAATATTCAAAGAGTTGTTCTCCAAATTGCTTCATCATTTAGGTACTTGTCTATGTTTGTGGTAGTGAAATAGGATTGTATTCTTGCTTTGCTAGACACTATAAGGACACTACCCTAGAAAATTTATTAGAGTCATAGATTAAATTATAAAACCTATCTTCCAATTTTTTATGCAAATGTATTTCACTTTTTTTTCCTTTATCACATCATATTTTTATTTTCTTACCATTCTTGATCGAGAACTTGCTGTCGTTCTAACGACCTAGTATTGTTCACTAGGGGAGGATGAAGCTTCTCGGGAGATGTTACCTCTTTATGATGTGCACGAAGTTGAGGAGTAAATTGTCATGAGGTTTTCAAGAGAGAGAGCATCATTTTGTAGCTGTCAACATATGTAAATTAATGGTTTTGTTGTAATAACTTGTATAAGTTGTACTTTTAGAAAATAATTTATGTATAATAGTTATAGTTTTTAGTATAAATGAAAGTGTATTCTGTATTTCTATTCTAGAATATTACAGGCAACAACCACTGATACGGATATAGATATATTTGTAGGGTACGTAGCCTGGAGATGTTGCTACATACTCGGCTCATCGTATTCTGGAAGTGGGACGTGACACGTCTTTTAGTGGTGGCCCATGCAGGTCCGCGAAGAATAGAAATTTTTGGATATGACATATGTTCAGGTTAATAAAAAAGGACATGAGATAGGATATAGGTTAGGAAATTATATAGGTTAGATCTGGATCTTCTATCACAACTCTAGAGATTATTTGAAAGTACCCTAGGATAGGCAGTATCGGTGATTGTAGGAAAGGACCAATGATATTACATATATTGTTTTTGTAAGTTATTTAACCTATTTTTTAAAATTTTAATTGGGGTACTTACTGGAGGATACTAACTTGAAGTTTCTTGGTATAGATCATGTCTCGATACGTGCCCTATGCAAGGTTGGGGAATATTGGCCACAATTTAGATGATTATTATCATTTTGTAAAAATGATATGGCAACTAGCTCGCAAACAAATGATATAGATTTATGGGGTGCATTATGAGATAAAATATCCAGTAGTTTCGAATATTACGTGTAATTTAAGGAGGGGTTTTACATATCATATTTGAGTCACAAAACCAAGGGTTTACTACAGCCAGGTGTACACTGGCAAGGCATAAATTCTCGGTTAAATGACTTCAGACATGATTATAGTTTTCGGATACTATAGAAGTTAGGAAAATGACCAGTATGTCTCATTGATTCAAAGCCAATACTAGTAAAAATTTTATAAGTTGGGTAGCATGCCTCCCAACCTAGCATCCTATAGTCCTTGTGACCTTTAACGAGGTAATTGACTGACACTAGTAAGTTTACCTAGACTATAGAGTTTAGAGGTCCCTAACCCATTGGTCGACTAAGATCTTAGATAAAAAGACAAGTAGGACAACTATATAGGCACCAACACCGAATGAGTCTTGATTTTTAATGAACTTGAACTACGTGTGCCTTTTTTAATCATAAATCTTGCGTACTTGTACTTTGGACTATTTTGACTAACGTCGCTATTATAGCCTAGGTTTTGTAAGCTTATTCTTTATCGAGCTTGTTCAGAACATATGTTTATTGGGGACACCTACTAACATATTGTCTAATTAGAATCAGTATATTATGGTCTGATCAACCTTAATGCACTTGGTTCACTTTTCATATGAATAGTACACATGGATTGAGATATAGTTGCCCTCTAGGATCTCATCCGCAACTACCTTGACAAATCTTATTAAATTATTCAATCGCCTTCGGAAACTGTAATTGTATTTGATTTTCCCTCTCTTGAACTCTTTATTGTTTTTTTCGTCTTTACTTATTTCGGAAAAACAAATACTCAAATTTGAAGGAAGATAGACACAGAATGTCCCATTAGTTCGCCATACGACCAATGGCTATGAAAGCTATATATACGCAATTATTCCTCTATCTATCTGAAATCAGAGAACGTTCTTTAAATTGATTCATATCTACCAAATCACATTATATAATACGTCGTGTAGTATTCTTTTATAATCACGAGTCGAGGTACAATATCACGACCTTTAAATTTTTTTAACCTCATTAATCCTAAAATCGTGTCCTAGTTTCTGGAGTGAATAGATTGTAAGCCCTTCTAAATTTTAGGATTTACTAGGATTATCGATTGATTAGGACAAATTGGTTCCTACTAGGATGATAAATTAGTGCCTCATGAACGCCCATTTTCTATTTAGATCTTTTGGTGTCCCTTACCGTGACATTGATATTCGAAGCGTAATACTTGATGTTACCTTCCAACAAATTTTATTTGTAAGACCTAGACGACTCCACCTTCATGTAGACATATCATGTCCTACTAAACTACGTTTCCTTGTACTCTATTTGTATGATACGACATTCAGGTCAAAAAGGCTAACTAAAACCCTTTCCATAGTACCGTTATACTTTTCGACTTCAATTAGAGACCCAACCTCGACCCAAATCTTTTGACCTAATATATGGTTATGATCTACTCGAAGCCTACTACGCACATCACTAGTGTGCCACTCAATTGAGTCTTCTAGTGCTACTTAAACACAAAAGTCACAGAAGGCACATTTTTGGGCTTTAGGAACTTAATTAACCAACACGACTGAAATTAGCTCAAACATTTGACTTGGAACCTATATAAGATTACTCTAATCTATTAGGAATGGTTCAAATTGATTTTATGGCATCTTGTCCAATCAATATAGATTAAAACGCACGATTCAGTCAATCAAAGATTGATGTCCAATTAGGGAACCCATTGAGACCAAGTTAAACACATCCACGCATATCGCCATATTTGGACTATAAACCAAACTGTAGAAAGTAGGTCCCTATACCTATTTTGTGATCTCCATCTCTTGGTCCAATAATTCTCCTTCCATAAAACCCTTAACCATATTTCTTCGTAGCTTATGTTATGTGACGAATGGGATCCTGATGTACCAACTTATTTTCGGTTATGCTTGACCAAAAATCTTCTACTGCCTTGATAAAATATGGTCAATATACGAGGAATGTTAAATAATCAATACCTAATCTTTCTATAGAGTTCGTGACTATAATCAGAAGAACCTCATATACTCAGACGTCTTCTTGAAAGTTGACCTTCTTAGAAGTCCTATTACTGTGCTTTCCACGATTAACCAATTTTATAGGTTAGATAGAATCTTGAACTTAGTATATTCTATCTTCTAGAATGGGATGCCAAACTTGGATTCCATTGGTAACCGTTCTACCATCTGTTTGGAAGTTGCGATATGATCTTTGTATTGCATTTTATATTCCTTTGCTCGTACGTTTTGATAATTGCGGTAAAGGATCGCGACCTTAATTTTTCCAATTCCATTCTACCATAGTATCGTGCTTTAGTTTTAAATTTTGAGAAACAAATTTTTTTGTAATACATAGATTGCAAACCACTCTAGGAATTAGAAAATGATTGGGATAGATTGGTTCAAATTTGTCACTCCCTATTTTCAAAATTGAGGGTAAATTTATCATTTTTCTATATTCTAATATTTTGGGAATTTTTATATTTTAATATTGATTTTATGGGATTTGTTTAGTCGGGTTTGAGTTTCGTCTCGTTCCGACTTTTTGTTAGTGACCCGGGTAGCTTAGACTCTAGTCGGGACCCCAAGATTATTTAGCCATGGCCCACAAATCCCACTAATTAAGTTAGTATAAGTAGAATAATACCACTTGATTAGAATGGTTAAATTAGAGACTTAATGTCACGACTCGCACCCACTGTGAGGGTACGAGTACGTAACAGTGCCCAACCTATGCCGCAGTATCGGCGGTAGAACGCTGTTCTAGGTCATGAACTATAACTAACACAATATGAAATACTCTCCAACTGGAGGCCAATCACAGAAGGTACAACTCATTCACAATCTAGAGATAGAATATAACACGATGGAAGAGATAAGGAAATCCTCAAAGCTGAGGTACAACAGAGATGAAATAAATACAAGTCTCAATATCTCCATAATAATACAACTTTGAAATCAAAGACAGCAACTAACATAAAAGGGAGAACAGCCTAGACTATCTAAACTATGCATGGGTAACATCCTCAGCAGCTGCCTGAACCTCCCTAGGGGTCCAGGTCGCGAGTGTCATCTAGGTAAGCTCCATAGTAAGGGGTACAAGGTTCCTCATCATCCTCTGTAAAATTTTCAACAGGTCCAATCAGGACGGGAGCGAGCACAATATATCTCACGCCGATCATAACAGGTTAGAAAATATAAAAATACAAGAGAGTACGATACATAAAACTGAAAGAAAGTACATGATGTAAATAGAGAGAGAGAAATGTAATGGAAATATCTACTATAAGTAGAGAGCTACCAGTGACTAGTGATTTAGAATACAAAGTCGACATGTGAACGGCTGGATTTGTACATGAATATACTAAAGAGGCGCACATGGTTATACTACTTTGGAATTGTTCACATGACTATTTATACTCCCCATACCCCAATCAATACACAAGGATCCAGACAAGTTATGTTACGTACATGATTTTCACATGAAAGCCCATAGATGGGTGTACATAAAGTATACATGAGGGCTCAGAACTGAGTGCATATGAATTCCACATGAAGGCCCATGAAGGGTACACATGAAGTATAGGTTATACATAAAATACACGAAAAACATGACTGAACATGAGAGCACATGAGAGTACACGAGTGAACATGAATGAGCATAAAGCACATGAGAAACATGAATAACATGAGAGCGAGGAATACATGATGTACATGAAACACACGACATAATGTATCCGATGCTCCCGAGGGGGATAACATCTCAATGTAGGGATCCATATAGTACCAATCCATGATAATATCGTGACAGCATCAAATAAGGTAAACTAGAGCATGAATATAATCCTAAACAAGTTATGAAATGATCAGAGAATGTACTCGCCTGGTATCTGAATAGCTGTGAGAATATACTGCCTGAGATGAGGTATCTGACTCCTATTTAGAGCAACACAAGTCAAGATGTATACAAGGGATAATAAATGTAATCTACAATACATCTGCATGCTGTCTAGGTCAAACTAGACTAAAGTCAACACTTGGACAACTCTGGTCAATAGTACTAGTCAAACTAGGTCAAGCCTAACCCCAGCAAGTCTTACTATGCCTAACCAAGCCTAGTCTAGCAATCACACACCAATCACAAGGCTATACAGGCCAACACAACAAGTTATATATATAATGTATATATAGGCATTCAATATTGGCACTCTATATTAGGCTTGCAATATTAGGCATTCATCAACTATATATAGTACATAACATTTATGTACATACATGCATTCATTATCTCATTTATCATGCATTACCCTTCATGACATACATGTTTCCATAATCACATTATTCATACATTCATGTATTCATGTCTTACATTACCTAGATGCATTCATATAGGGATTTCCTATCTTACTTGCATACATACCATGCAATCATGCATTCATGTGCATAGCCCTTCATACTAGCATCTCATATATAGGGAGAAAGGAAGGGATTAGCAAGGGTGAATTAACATGTATATAGGCAACATCATATATCATATATATGATATCTATATATAGAGAGATGTAAGGGAAGGGGAGATCCATGTGTGTGTGTGTGTGTGAGGAGATATGGCAGCATTGGGTGTGTGTTTGTGTGGCAATAGAGGTAGGTAATGTGCATCTTTTAACAGGGAAGGGGGTTTAGTGTTCAGTTGTAATATCACATTAGAGTATGCATCAATATGTGTGTGTGTATAGTATTAGATGTGTACATAGAAATCTGTAGATAGGTTTGTGACAATGTGATTCTCAGGAATTTACATTCAAAACCAATCAAATTCATAAATAAGCTTTCAATAAAACTCAGTTTTAAAATGTCTAACCCTATCCTCAGTTATTGAAATAAACCAATCTCAGTTTTGATGTACAAATGTGTGTGTGTTCTTAGTTTACAGTTAGATAGGGTGTTAGTGTGACAGGAATTTATGTGTAATAGGAAACTGGAAATGTGTGTGTATGTGCACTTGTAACAAGTGTCAAGTAGGAACTGAATTAGTGCATGTGTTCTCAGGTTGGCAAAATGATAGTTTAGTAATCATCAATAACAGTAATCAGTAATTCCTTTCACACATTCAACCCAAAACCTAAATTTTGAAATCCTAATTCCTAACACCAATCACAACCAAACATTGCAGTAAACCATTACACATGTATAAGAATTAATCTAGTGATTTAGATCATTAACAACAGTTTAAAAATGGAATCTAAATTCAGAAAATTCAGTGTAAATTCTCAGCTTCTCAGAAATTCAGATTTGTGTGTCTCAAAGTGTACACGAAATCAGTGGGTATGTAAACATGTGATGTGAAAGGGATATCTGTGTGAACAATCAAGTGAAATGTGCCTCAGTATTGTGTCAATGGGAACAGTAGATAGGGTGTTTGTTAACAGGGAATAATGTGCACATACCATAGTGTATCAGTGTGCCTGTGTATCATTTCAAGCAATTCAAAAGCCCAATGCAAATTTCGAACCCAAAATCCTATGCCATCACAAACCCTAACATGTTAACAAATCCCCAGATGTATATGGGTGACAAAACAGCATAATTAATCACCAGAAAACAGTTATGAATACAAATTTAAATTCAAAAATTAATACTAGTAAACTGTGTATCAGTGAACCCCATTTTCGAACCCAATAATCACATAAAACCAAATCAAAAGTTCAAAACAGGTGTACACAATTGTTCCCCACATTAGTACGTGTCATGGGGGTCCATTCGTGTCCAGAAAACTGGACACGAAGTATCCAATTTCGAATGGAACAATCATCTAAAACTGGCAGTGAGGACTGCCTCGTACAGCCATGTCGAGTCCAATAGGACTCGACACACAATACGAAGAGGGTCGTGTTCGTGTCCAGTGATAGAGTGGGTCTAGTGCTAGGGAATCGACACCCTGAATCAGATCAAAGCTGTGTCGTGTTCGAGCCGTAGGTGCGTATCAGGGGGTAATTTTCCGTGCGTGTATAGTGCGTGTGCAACAGTATGATTCAGTGCGGGCATGATTACATCGCGTGTCGTGCATCATTTGCTTCCAAATTTTAGGAGCATGATGACAGACAGTGTCCCCTCCTCCCCACAAAATTTTGTGTCTCCAGTGTCCTATACAGTGAGTTATAGGGCCCGATAGGCAGGACACTGAACCTAGTCTCGTGTAGCGTGTCCAACGCCTCGTGCACCCGACACAGACACAAAAACACTATCACCTCTTCACAAAAATTTAAGTACTCATATAGATCTACAAAACCCTTCAAACACTTTTCAAAAATAAAAAAATAAATATGAGTGTGGCATTTCATCAAACAGTTCACTGCATAGACTGATACGTGTCCGATACAGACACGAAATAGACACGACTCGATACCAAACCTATGCTAGCTGCTAGGGGACTCCTAGGGCTATGCACTCATGCAAAGAAATCGAAATCTAATGGTGATTATGAGGGTTTACCTATTGGTTGAACTTTCAATAAAAAGCTTCAAAAAGGGGGAAATCTCCGTGCTAGCTAAAATCTCCAAATTGATTTAAACCTGAGATTTCTCTCCATGAACATCAAGTAGAGATTGATTAGAACCTAATGCAAAAGATTTGAGCCAAAAAGGACTTGAAATAAAAAAGTTATGGATTAGGGAAAATTGCTATATACCTCTTCCTTCAATTTGTTGGAATATCACAAAGAGGCAAGAACAATCAATGAGAAGATTATTTATAGGGGAAAAAGCCCTAGGTGGCTGGTCATAATGAATGAAATTAGGGTTAGGGTTTCAAGTCATAGGCCATGGGCCAAGTTTCATAAGTCATGGAACCAATTTCTAAGTCTCAAGTCTATGGACAAAATCACCAATCCTCATATTTCAAACTTGATCCTAAGTGACCTAACTTGAGTTGATTTAAGTTAGACTAGCGTCTCACCATGCTAATCAAGTCACCACAACCAGGGTCAACATCTAGGTTAGTCTCTTAAGTCACAACTAGCAAAAGTCAAATTCAACAACCATCAATCCAATAATTAATCAAATAATTCTAATAAGTCAAAATGATCAAATTATCCCTAGACTAAAAATAATAAATAAATATTCAAAATCATATGGTTAGGCTCTAGGACAGACAGTCTCTAGGGTTTCACTAGCTGCACATCAAAATCACAAGTCATGATTTTTAAATAGTTTTAAAATGATTAAAAATCACCAAAAATCATATTATTATTTAAATATCATAATTAAATAATTAAAATCACAAAATTTCAAAATTACCCTCATTAGAAAACTGGGTGTTACAAGTCTACCCACCTTAGAAAAATTTTGTCCTCAAAATTTAAGATGGTAGTACTCCTTCTAGGTCAAACACCCCCACAATCATAGTCTCAAAATCACATAGTTCGATAATCATATGCGTTTGTCCAAAATCATGATACTCAGAATCTTCGTCATGCTAGTGAGCAAGGCTACGATAATCACAAAGTCCTTGACTAAGGCACATACCTCTAGAATCATGGTATTTAAAATTTTTGTATTGCCGCATGCTTGGCAGCGAAAACCTTAAATTCTCACACCCGAAAATACGTCCTAAATTCGACTATATGTCCTCACTATGCCAGCTAACACGACTATCAAAGATTCTAGATCCCATAACAGAGGAGACCTAGCCCATATGATTTATCTCAGAAGAAAATCAAACATAACACAAGGACAACAGGACAAAATTGATCAATCAACAAGAAACAGAGGGAATCGAATTTCAAGATAGTTATAAGAGGCAATTGCAAAAATGGAATCGAAAAGAACGAAACCTGCAACAAGATCTCCAATGTCCTGTGTATCCTCGACTGTCCTGGCGAAAGCTCGCCCCTGCTGGCTTCTCCTGGCCTGCTGCTGATGCTACATGTACCTCTGCTGCTGAGTTGGTAAGGGTAATCCCTTCTGCTGGCCCACCGGAGCCCTAGCTCCTGTTTCTTGATCTGTCTGTCCAAATGACTCAGGATACTCTCTCAGCCGATGATCGAATCCTCCACAAAGTAAACATCTGCCCAGCCTCTTCCGACATTCGTCCCAATCGTGCCCTGGTCTCTTACAGAAGGGGCAAATGATAACAAGCTGCTGTCCCGGGGCCTGCTGCTGCGCCTGCTGAAAGGGTACACGGTCCTGAAACAGCCGCTACCGAAAGGAGACCCTCGGCTGCTGATACTGCTGCTAAAACTGTAGGGGTGGCATCTGCTGTAGATACTGCTGCTGAATCTACAAGCGGGATATCTACTGCGGATACTGCTGCTAAATCTGTAAATGGGGCCTCTTGGCTGAGCCCACACTGCCAGTAGCTCCCTGAGTGTCTCGTATCCTCTTTTCCTTCAGCCCAAGATCATCCTCCGCTGCTATGGCTCCTACTAGAATCTGTTCGAAAGTGGCGTCGCGGCTGCTCTTGGTATACGACCTGATCAAACCCCTGTGGAACCTCCTCGCCTTCTCGACCTCAGTAAGATCCTTAACGAATCTACCCAAACGGCAGAACTCTCCGACATATTCCTCAACGGTCTGGTTCCCTTGAACCAAACTCTCGAACTGTACCTCCAAGGCACCGAGTGCTGTATCTGGAAGAATTTCTTATTGAATAATTTTTTGAACACTGCCCAAGTCTGACCAGCTGTACCAACCCTCCAAGGTACCCCCATGCATGAACCATCATTAGTTTTGGTTTAGAGGCTCTCATGAGTCCTCTCTAGAAAATTGGGGTAGTTTTGGTGTCCCCATAGAGAGTTTCCAAGAGGAGGCACCCCATGTGTTTGGTTTAGTGCCCATTAGGCTTAATTTTGTTTTAATTTTAGTTTTAGACATGTTAGAGGATGGATTGATATTAGTTATGATGGTTAGAATGAGTTTTATTTGGATACCCATGGTTAAATCTAAGTGGTTTAGCCTACATGTCATAATTTAGCCTCTACATGTCATTTTTGATGCATGATATATATTGTGGACTGTTTTATACATATATATATATATATATATATATATGGTGTCAGTATGTGTGTTGTAGAGTGGTTTTGTATATGTGTGTTATATTAGAGAGGGGGGAGTTGTATATATATGTACGAGTGTTTAGAGGAGAAGAGAGGAGCAGGAAAAGCTGCTGCCATAAGCAGCAGCAGGAGCAGGAAAAGCTGCTACCATAAGCAGCAGCAGGAGCAGAAAAGCTGCTGCCATAAGCAGCAGCTTAGCCATTTGCCTTTGCTTGTGTGTCCATGTGTGGGTGGGTGCTATAATATGTTAGATAGTAATAAGTTTGGTTAGATAAGTTAGTATGTTAGTTTGTTTGTGAGTGTCTAGTAGATAGTTAATATCCATGTTAGAAAGCTAGTCTATGTTAAAGAGTTAGATAGGATATGTTAGTATCCTAAGTTATTTCTAAGATAGTGTCTTAGACATGTTAGTTGGTTAGACTTAGAGGTAAGCTAATGTATAGACATGTTAGTTTGTGTTAGATATGTTAGATATTAGAGTTAGTGTGTTAGATGGTTATGAGTTAGGATACTAGATATAGGTATCTTAGGATACTATTGATGGTACCTTAGAATACCTTGGATTTACCCTTTACCTTCAAGGTAATGTGTTTTCCTTATTTCAAGGTAAAGTTGGATTTACCTTAAGGTAAAGTGGTTTACCTTATTTCAAGGTAAGATATTAGGATACAAGGCTAAGGTGTTGAAATACCTTAGCAAGGTATTGAAGTTGCATAGGGTAAGGGTAAGGTATGGTAAGGTATTGGTTAGAGGCTAAGGTAATTTACCCAAGTTAAGGTATAGGGTTCCTAACAAGGTATTGGTATTGGGATACCAATTTGACCAAGGAATATAGTATCTTGGTAGGTAATGTTAGGAATAGGATATTTAGACTAGTTTTGACCTCGGTTGACCAAGTTTGACTATTTTGACCAAAAGTCAACTACAAGTCAACAATCGGCTTAGAATTGACTAGAACTTGACCATAGTTGACCAGTTGACCAAAAGTCAACTATGAGTCAACCATTAGACTAGTTTGACCTAGATTAGACTAGGAGTTGACCAGAGTACCAAAAGTCAACTATAATCCATCCTTTGACCTAGTTTGACTTCATGTTATCTAGTTTGACCTAGTTTGACTGAGTTTGACCTAGTTTGACTAAGTTTGACCTAGATTTTATATTATACATTAGAAAATTATGCCTAATACAATTAAACCCTAATTAACTCATATATATATCTTATCTTTAGGTCTGTGACATCACTCTGAGCATCGATCCCATTTAACAGCTCAGGACCGCAGACGAGTACATTTTTTGATATTAGTTTCTTGTCTTGATATCTTCTGTATTCGATTCAGTTATAGTGTTTTATTTGATTCTCGACACGATGGTGCACGGACTAGTATATACTGGTTGCATGTCATGAGATGTCATTCCTGGGTTATCGTGGTACACTGGTACATTGTTCTATCTTATTTTCTGTACTTATATTGACACCGATTCCTGAGGGAGATTAGCTACCCTCTTGGAGAATCCCGTGTCATGACGTCTTATGTCCGGATCCATATACTATTCGGGGAAGGTAATTTATTATAGGTTATGTGATCAATACCCACCTGCCTGCATTTTTGTTACTTTTTGCATCATAGCTCCACCTTCACGACACGTAGGATGTAGCCTGACCTGATACTTCCTACCTCATAGATTTCCATTATGGCCGATCTGATCCTGATTTCCTATATTTTTATATCATAGCCGGTCAAATGGAACAGTCTGATCCTGACCCAAGCTGATCACATAACACTATAATACTCAAAATACTGTTTATATTTACATTGTATATCAGTTATTCCTGTTCAGTCCTACTTTCCTGTACGTTACACCCTGACATGATTTTTATTTTATATATTATGTTTTACTTATAGTCTTGATATATCATCTTGTATTCTTTTATGATTTCTCTTATAGCATTTGTCAATACTATGGAACTGCTGTTGATGTTTGTGCTCGTTCATTATCCTGACAGGATTATCGTTGATCTTTACAGAGGATTTAGAGGCCAACTGCTCTACCTATTATGGGTATGGCCAAGATGGAGACTTTGACTAGGAGTTACCTTTGGTGCCAGTTGAGGATTTACCTCATGTTTAGACTGTTAGATAGGTTTGACTGGACTACGTTCCAGCTAGTATTGAGACTTTATGTTATATGTTATATTTTGGGACCTTGTGTTGTCTTTAACTATAAACTGTATTGTGACTTTGTATCTATTTTGGTTATTCTATTTTCATCATATCTTTATGATATTCGTGCTTATCTTTCTTAGATGTCTTGCGATTGAGTTGAGATTATGTACCTCCGTGCGGAGATGACAGGTACATATATATTGTGTCTAGATGCTATACTTTCTAGTAGACCTATACAACGTTCTACCGTCAATTCTTTAGCGTAGGATGGACGTACCCACGTGCTCGTGTCCCTAATCAGTGTGCGGTCGTGACAAAATTGAACTAATAAAATAGTAGTTCATAACGTCCACTCCTATCCATATCATCTGATAACCTCTACCATGACTTTGATATTTGAAGCACAATACTAGCATTTTCCTTCTAACAAATTTCACACTTATGAACTAGACCAGTCAAGCTACACACATGACATACATGTCCCACACAAACATACCTTCCTGAGCTCCATTTCAATTACACCACATGTATGACACATTGTCCCTTAAGAACAAACCTTGGATGCCTATTTTGTTCCTTTGATTTTAACCATGCAAATATCGTCCTATTCCCTTAACTAAACTGAATACTCATGATCCATGCACGGTACATCACACCTATAACGTATGCGTTCTACCCAAGCAAGCACATGCCTCCTACATAACACAAACACCGATCCCATTCACACTAGTCATTTTGACCTAAAGATTCCATACACTTACCTAATCAAATTCTATAGAAAGCTTTGATACACTTACTAAGGACCCTCAACTCCTGACCCATGAACTCTTTCGTTCCCTAAATTTCTTTAATCTCATATCTTAGTAACCCTTGTTAGACGAAGATTGAATTTTCGTTGAACCAACACGTTCTGGTTATATTCGAACAAGAGCTCCCTACCCTCTTGATTGAGAGCATGGTCGATAGAAACAATGTTAAACAATAATAATTATCTTATAGAAGTTATTGACCAAGAACGCCATGACAATATCTAGGCTTCCTTTAAAGATCCGAGACTGTAGTCAGAAATGCTCCACATTTTCGTGCCGTTCTTTAGAAATTGTCCTCCCCAGAAGCCTTGTAACGACTATTTTTACGATTAGCCAACTTCTACAAGTTGGATAGAGTCTGGAATAAAGAATACACTATCTTGTAGAATATGTTGTCAGTTTGGATTCCTTTTATAACTATCCCCTCCATCTTTTCGAAAATCGAGTTATGATTTAATGTACCTGCTCTCCGTTGTATTCAGTCTCATTACATTTTTATCTTAAGGTTTATTTAATTTCGAGGACAAAATTTTTATAATTTGGGTAGGATGTAAAATTCCTCCTTAAATTACACTATATTTTTCTATAAAAAGTAATTTATGTATATACTTATTTTTTCTAAATCTTGATATTTTTAGTTTATTTATTAGTTAAAATAAAAGTTTTGGGACATAATTATACTTATAGATAAGGTTATTATATCGTGTTGTGTTATTAGTATTGATCCCAAAGATTTTCCTTTATAAGTTTTATTTGAATAATTTATGTACACATTTATTGTACACATATATATTGAGTATGTTTCAAAATATAGGGTTTATGATCCTTTTATTTTGAAATAATAATAATAAATTATATATGTTGCTTATAATAAATATTATGCTTAGAGAAGATATTTTACATATAGGTATATAAGGTTTTTACTATATATTATGATTTATCATATTATTAGATTTACTATATATTTATAAGTTATATATATATATATATATATATATATATATATATATATATATATATATATGTGTGTGTGTGTGTGTGTGTGTGTGTGTGTGTGTGTGTGTGTGTAAAGAAAAAAAAGGAAAAAAAAAGAAGAAAAAAGAAGAGGAAAAAGAGGGCACTGTTCCTTCGGAACAGTGCAACCCCAAATCGAGCCGTAGCAACCCCCTCCCGCAAAAGTGATTTATAAAGCAATATATGCTATATATAGATATATCCAGAGAGAAGGGGGGATTCTCAACTAAAAACCCTAAAACTATAAACCCCAGCAACCCAGGCCTCATGCGCGCGCCACCACCGCGTCGCCACTGGCTGGCGGGCCGCCGCGACTGCACAGTCGTGTGAGGAGCGGCGCACAGGGCGCTCACCAAACAGAGCAGCAGCAGCAGCAGCCCAGTCTTGAGCCCAGTTCGTCGTACGTTTCTATCATTCTCGCTCAACGATTTTAGAAACCAATTTCACGGGTATGCAGATAACCTAACCCCCTTTATTTTCCTTCAAATACTTAGATTTAGTTTGCACTATACGCATCATAGATCGAGCCCAAAGTTGGCAAATAACATGTTCATAAACAGGGAATAGAACAGTCCCAAACCCTCTGTTTGAATGAAGTTCGTGAACGTAATAATAATAATTTCAAAAATCTAATTGAATATAGTGGAAGACAACCTAGAGGACTCTAGAAACCCTTTTGTAGATTGTAAATTGATCGACTATATGTCAAAAAATTTACTCCCAAATTGGCCAAAAATAGTTTCCAAAACGATATAAATTTTGGAAAAAATTTCCGATACGTCATGCATTCCGAAAATCGGGCGATATGGTCGCAACCCATGAGCATCGAAAGACGCGTATGGATGTTGTCGACGTGTGGGATTCGACGAAACTTGATTTCGTTGTAAGTGCACGACGAAATTGAAGCATATCCATACAGATATCTTGTATCGACCCCTTTTCAAACGAGCCCAAAACTTTGTGCATGTTCGTCATCTCGAGATGAAACTTGCGCCAACAGGACCGTATCAATTTTTGGTCCTGCATGCCAAGTTTGGTCTGATTTTGAGATGGTCGACCGGAACGTCCTTTTGGCGGGCCCGCGACCCGATCCAACGGGCGAATTTGTGTATAGTCCGCCAAAATCCAACTTTGGACATACGATTGGGTTCGTATCGTCAAATAAGCCCCATAGGCATTGATGACTTTAGAGACTGTAGGTACTGGCATAATTTTTGGTGAAAAGCGGGTTCAACGGCGGACATCGTTTTGCCCTGAAATTATAATTTTTGCCCCTGTGTCCATAATTAGACTTTTGGGAAGGCATTTTTAGACATTTTTTATACTAAATACGTTCGTGATGTTTATTTCAGCATCCGAGGACGTTTTGTGGCAGTTGGCTTTCTTTGCTTCAACAAACCTTTATTAGCAGCTCAGGAAACCAGGTGAGTACATTTGTTGTTTGTTTTCGATATTGTTAATTACTATAGTTCATTGTTAGTCATTTAATATTTGATTCTCGAAATGCTCATCACACGGATACCATATTTTGTCTTTATTTTCTATCTTGTCATGTTTCTTACTTGGCATATCGGGATGGAGAAGTACCAAATAGATGTGTGATCTGACCGTAAATATTATTTTATTTCATGCAAAGTAGATCTCGTAGACATTATTTTATTTTATGCAAAGTATAGTAGTAGATCTCGTAGACATTGTTTTATTTCATGCAAAGTAGACCTCGTAGACAGTGCTTTATTTTATTGCTATTTAGACCTCGTAGACAGTGTTTTATTTTATTGCAATATAGACCTCATAGACCGTGTGGTGTAGTATCCCAGCCGATCACACATCGAAAGGAGTACTTCAACACATGTAGATAGCTATGTTCATCATTCCACCCTTTATATGTTTCCATATATTTTTTCGTCTCCAGTTCATTGTACTACCATGTTATAGTACATTCTTTCATCATGTATTTTATGGCTAACCTTTGTCTTATAGTCGTTATCATATATTGGAACTGCACTCAATAAATTGTACTCATTCCATTCCTGACTATAAACCAATATTTTTCAGGTTAGTCGCGACTACTCTTAGCATTTTGGGAGACAGATGTACTTGCATGCCAAAACCTAGAGATTAGTTAAATAGATGTGTTGTAGATATTTTCAATATTTGTAAGAGTTTATATTTTTTTAAATGTAAAACTTGTGAATATTGTAAGTTTAACTTAGTTATTATGAATGAGCAGAAAGTTATTATTTTATATGATTTGAGCATCATGGCCTGGACAACGTTCTACCGTCGACACTGTGATGTAGGCTGGCTTGGACACGCACTCGTATCCCGAAAAGTGGGAGCGGGTCATGACATTATGGATGAAAAGGAGGTGTATTTTAATATGAAAAATTATTATATACTTATCAAAGCTCGACCCTCTGAGGTTCCAAATTCAAATGAGAATAACAACAACGGAACCCTAGAAGAATTGCAGGAAGCTCATCCGGAAGCAAACATCATCTGGATAAGAGAGATGATGATCTAAATAATGTTACCTTGAAGGAAAGTACAACTATGTAAGAGGGTTTTTGTCTATTGTGTATCTTTTTGTTCAAAACAACAACATATGTATAAATATATGTTAGAAAGAAAAGAAGTATGGAATTGTAAATAGTATTTAAATAGTATAAATATATATGTACGCCTACGTATAAGATGACTAGTACCCTATTAGCATATTTAGTATCACATTTTGGGTATGAGTGAATGGAATATGCTTCTTTCTTATCTTTGTGTCGATATTTTGCGAATTATCTTATTCAATATATATCCTTATTATTGTCAGATCTTTTCGTTGTCTTTGAAACTCGATTGAATCGGGACCGTTCCTGAAAAATTTGCATTTAGAATTTTCAGGACAATGTCTAATCACGACCAACCCCATGCTTCATCATCCAAGGTTCAGTCTGAACCATCTATTAAGGATATGTACAAACTATTTCAACATGTCCTGGAATCTAACATCCAACACGCAAATACGGCTCATGCCACAACTGCCACAGTGTTGGAACACATACAAACATCCACGGATGGGTCAGTAAGGGATTTTAGGAACTTCAACCCTCCCAAGTTCAAGGGAACAGAAAGTTTGATCGAAGCCGATCAATGGATTAGAACCATAGAAGGGCAATTAAAAGCAGCAAAAGTTAGTCCTGAGAATATGGTATCCATAATCTGCATCCAGTTAGAAGATATTGCTAAACATTGGTGGAGTGCAGAGTACCCAGAGGATTCTGACAGAATAATGTCATCGGAAGAATTCAAAAAGAAGTTCGAAGAAAGGTTCTTCCCAAAATCGGCTAGAATAGAATTAGAACGGCAATTCACACACCTGAAGCAAGGAAAACTCATGATAGATGAGTATATTGCCGATAGATGAGTATATTGCAGAATTCTCCAGACTAAGTCATTTTACTTCAAGTATGATAGTTGATGAAGAAACCAAGATATCTAGATTCTTGGAAGGATTAGGGGGTCAATTAAAGAGCAGAGTCGCAACATATTGGTGCCAAACATATCCCAAAATAACGGAAGCTGCACGAAGTCAAGAAAGGATGCTGAATGAAGAGCAACCATTCCGACCACAAGGCCAGAAGAGGACTTTAGAGATGGGGGATTCATCTTCAAGGAACCAATGGCAGGGACCATCCAAACGCCCTCAAGTGGATAATTTGGGTGGACCATTTATCTGTAATTATTGCCAAAATCCTGAACACTTAAAAAAAAAAACTATATGAAGTTCTTGGGACTTTGTTTAAGATGTGGATTAACAAATCACCAAACTGGTCAGTGTCCACAACAACCAACCATTGTCCTAGTAATGCAAAATCCACAGCAGGGACCACGACGAATGTTCCGAGGGAATAATGTCAGGCCCATGCTTCAAGAAAATGGTCATCGACCGCTGATATAAGCACCGGTGTCCCAAGCTATGATGACCTATGGAAATCAACGAAGAGTACCACCCTTCGTATCCCAGGTGTTACGACCCGCATCCTGTTTAGGGACACGAGCACGTGGGTACGTCCAGCCTATGCCACAGCATCGGCGGTAGAACGCTGTAAGGGTCATCTAGAACATATAGTGGCTAAGACACAATAATATAACCTGTCATCTCCGTACGGAGGAATATAATCACAACTCAATCACATAATTCTAAGAAAGATAAGCACGATGATAAAGATAAAGATAAAAATAAAGATAAAATAAATAGTCTGAAATAGTGCTGAGTCACAATCACAAATTTAGAATTTAAAGACATAACACAAGATCCCAAATAAATACTATAAGTCTCAAAGTATCAAGCTGGAATATAATCTAGAAAAAATCTAGCTAAACTAAGTGACTACAGGCGGTGCGTCCTCTATGAGCACCAGATCCACATGCAGGTCCTGGTCGTAGACTCCATCTATACCAAACCCGTAGTAGGTCAGGTAGTCTGCATCTAAATCCTCTGAAAAACAATGGAGGTTATCCTGTCAGGATATGAGCAAATACAAACGCCAACAACAGTTCTATATGAATTGACAAATACTATAAGAGACAGCTATAATGGAATACAAGATAGAATATAAAGACTAAAAAGTAAAAAGTACAATTGAACTGAATAACATATCATGAGGTGAGATAGAAGGTAAAACTGGAATATAAGTAATAAAAGTAAATCTGATATATGATGTAAACATAAAAAGAAAGGGCCATGAGATATTAGAGCGTTATGTGATCGGCTTGGGTCAGGATCAGGCTGTTCCATTTGACCGGCTATCACAGAAAATGTATATATAGGGTCAAGCCGGCCAACTGTAAAGCGATCACAAGAAATACAGGATCTGGCTACACCCTACGTGTAGTGAGGGTGGAGCCAGCACATGAATAAGTGACATGATGGATATTGATCACATAACCTCTAATAACTCTCCAAATCCCCCGAATAGTATAATGGATTCAACCATGACACGTCATGACACAAAATTTAAAAGTAGGGGGCCAGCCCACTCCCAAATCGATGTCTATACAAGTACGAAAACAAGATCGAACAATGTACTCATATACCAGGTTAACCAAGAATAACATCTCATGACGAGATCCAATGTATACTAGTCCATGTAACCTCATGTCGAGAATCAAGTAAAATACTACAACAGAATGGATATAGTAGATATCAAAGCAATAAAAACTATCAAAAAATGTACTCGCCTGAGGTCCCGAGCTGAGGAAATCGATACTACCAACCACTCAAATGTGCCACGAAAGGTCAACTCGTGCAACAATCTCCTAATAATGAAACAGACATTACCAACGTGTTCAGAATAGTCAAATTAGCTAGGATAGCATGTCCATAAGTCCAATTCTGGACACAGGAGCAAAACGATAATTTTGGGCAAAATCGATTTCCGTCGTTGGACCCGCTTTGTATCGAAAAGCGTGCCAGTATATACGGTCTCTAAAGTCATAAAAATATATGTTTATGGGTCCGGTTTGACGAGACAAACCCAACCGTATGTCCAAAGTTGGATTTCGGTGGGCCGTGCACAATTTCGTCGTTGGATCGGGTCGTGGGTCCGCCAAAATAGCATTCCGATCGACCTTCTCATAATCAGACCAAACTTGGCATACAGGCCCATAAAAATGACACGGTCCTGTTGGCGCAAGTTTTGTCTCGATATGACGAACATGCACAAAGTAATTGACTAATTTGCAAAAGATCGATATGGTGAATTTTGACGGATACACATCAAATTCGTCGCCAACACGCAACCAATTCAAATTCCGTCAAAGCCCACACGTTCGCGAAGTTGATACGCACCTTTCGATGCTTTCGATTCGTGACCATATCGCCCGGTTTGTCGGGGTGCATGTCATATCGGGATAATTTTTCTAAAAATTCAGTTTTTGAAAACAGTTTTTTCCAAATTTTCACACACGAATTACTTTCTGTATAGTAGATGAAAATCAAATCTACAAGAAGGGTTACACAGCCTTATATGTTTTCTTTAAGTCGCTTCAAACCAATTTTTAAAACTTGCAACATACTGGTCGCAAATCGACCGCAAACAGGGGCCGTTGGGATAGTTTCTAATGTCCAATAAATCAAGTTTTTCTCGATTTTGGAACTCGTTTTCCGTCGCACACAAAGCGAAATAAATTAATCTAATTGAAGGAAAATGATCTCGATTAGGTTGTCTACGTACACGTAAAATCCGTTCGAGAAACAGACGAACGTGGAGGGAGAAAACTTGATGCGAAGTAGGCATTGCTGCTATTACTGTTGCTGCTGCTGCAACTTCGTGAGTGCGCGAGGCCGTGTTCGATGGCGCTCCAGCATGCGGCAACGTCGTGCGGCTGCTGTGGTGGCCACCCAAGGCTGGGCGCAGGTTTGGGTTAGGGTTTCAATCACAACCCCTTTCTCTCTCGCGAATGTATAGAAGGTCAGGAGTCGGGTTTCCGGCTGAAGCCCAAAGGCTCGGGTTTCTATGGGTTTTAGGAAAAGAGGGGTGCTCGGCCTAAGCTGCTGTGTGTGGCGTGTGGGTTCGTGTGTGTTGGTGTTGTGATTTTGGCTTTGTTATTTGTTATTTATTTACTTACTTTTGCCTTATTTAATTATTTGTTTTATAATTTATACATATCAATATATATATATATATATATATATATATATATATATATATATATATATATATATATATATATATATATATCAAAAAAAATAATATATATATATATATATATATATTATTTTTTTTGATATATATATATATATATATATATATATATATATATATATATATATATATATATATATATATATATATATATATATATATATATATATATATATACACACACACACACAGACACACACACATATACATCTTATATATTCATATAATAAATAAAACCCATTAACTCACCACATATACATAACATTTCTATTTATAATCTTTTTCATTTTATTTATATAATATATATATCTAATTATATGTATATACTCCATAATTGAAATAATACCAAATAATTATATAAAATCTGAATTATTTAAAAATAAACTAAATAATTTGTATCCTATATTTATATAAAATATATTAAAAGTTTAATAACTTAAACCTCAATCATGCATACATATTTATTAAAAAAACTTATTTAACAATTAACGTAAATAAACCAGCTCTACCTCCACAATAATAATTTAAATAAATATTTAAATAATAAAAATAATATAAATGACCAATATAACCCTATCTAGGATAGTGGGGGTGACAAATCTACCCACCTAAAGAAAAATTTTGTCCTCAAAATTAGAGCAAACTAACACAAGCAAGAACAAGAGAATAATAACTCAAGGCTCGAAGAGATAAGGGTAACACTCCCGCATCTCGTCCTCTCTCACCCAGGTAGACTCACCTAGAGAGTGATGCCTCCATGTGACACGAACCAAGGGTATAACTTGGTTCCGGAGCACCTTCTTCCGACGATCTAGAATCTCCACAGGCTGCTCTGGATAATTGAGAGTAGGCCACGTACCGCTTCAACTGCGACACATGGAACACGATATGAACTCCCTCAGGGTAGATGGCAAGTCCAGTAGATAGGCTACTGCATCGACCGGGAAGACGCGCAACTCGACAGAGAACAGAGCATCCCCTGTTCTTCGAGAACTCTAGGTACCCTACTTTCGAGTTCTATTTCTTCAATTATGCTAGATATATCTGTGATCCAAAAATTCCTACATAAAGGTTACATGACCCTCTTTCATCCCCATCAAGTAGGTAGAGTTATACGACATCAATTGCTAAGCAAATCGAATCACAAAATCACGAAAAATTGTCCAAACACAGAACAGTGAACCCGGCCCCAACCCCTGATTTCGAAGTGAAATTCTGAACCCAATACTAGAAATTTCCAAAATCAACTTGAAGATAGTCCTAGACAATACCTAGGGCTACAGAACCCAATTTACGGAAGTCAATTTCGGTGAAAATACAACAAGAAATCGATTTCCCAAAGTAACAAAAAACCTGTTTTGAAAAACCTTAAAAACCTTTGATATGACGTGCGTCCCGCTAATCCGGGCGATGTGGTCACGAACCGAAAGCATTGAAAGGTGCGTATCGACTTCGTAGATGTGTGGACTTTGACGGAATTCAAATTGGTTGTGTGTGCGCGACAAATTTGATACGTATCCGTCAAAATTTACCGTATCGACCTCTGTACAAAATTTTCAATTACTTTATGCACGTTCGTCAGATCGAGACAAAACTTACGACAACAGGACCATATCATTTTTCTGGTCCTGTATGCCAAGTTTGGTCCGATTCTGAGACAGTTGACCGGATCGCCGTTTTGCGGGCCCTACGATCCGATACAACGGACGATTTTCTGTACGGCCCATTGGAATTCAAAATTGGACATACTATTGGGTTTGTATCATCAAAACGAATCCATAGACATGTTGTTTGACGACTTTAGAGACCATTGACTCTGACACGTTTTTTGGTGCAAAGTGGGTCCAACGACGGACACCGTTTTGACCCAAAATACCATTTTACCCCTGTATTCAGAATTTGACTTAAGGACAGGCAAACCTAGCTAATTTGACTATTTTGAGAATGTTGGCAATGTCTGTTTCAGCTTTCGGAGACAGTTGTGAGATTTGGACTTTATGGTTTACCGATTTACGGTATATCGATGGTCCTTCGCGCTACCACCAGGCAAGATACCTTGCCTCCCTCTATAGTTTATTGCATGTTTATAGATATGTTTTATCATGTTATTATTTTAGTTCTTTAGTCGATTTGATTTATATGTTCTTTATACCATGTTCACCAGTTGATTGGCTTGCTTGTATATCATCTTTCGTGACTTGATAGTGTAGTTATACTAGAGTTGTAAACATCATTGTTCGTGTTAGAGTGGTCCTTATCTGTGTCTTGACTGAGTTGTACCTTGTCTCACTAGTACCTTGCTTGCGTTGTGTCATATAACGAGTACGTGTAGTTGAACTGTTAAATCCTTGTTATCGTTTTTCTTAACCCGTGAGTCCACACTCGGGACGAGTGTATTTGTCTTGATTGATTGCACCTAAGAGTCCACATTCGGGGCGAGGGTGATAGTCTTAAACTAACCTGCGAGTCATTGCTTGGGGCGAGGGTTAGTGATTCATTTGCACATGCGAGTCCACACTCGAGGCGAGGGTGCCTTGTCTTGAACTAACCTGCGAGTCCACACTCGGGGCGAGGGTTAGTAATTAGTTTAAACCTGCGAGTCAACTCGGGGTAAGGGTTTGGTATTCCATTGATTTCTTGTTTACCTGTTCTTCCAGCAGTTTATTTATGTATAGTTGATCCCGTATTCACGTTCATAGTTATCTGTCAGTAGCCACATGTCAGTCTCATGTCTAGTTTCCTGTTTATATCCTGTTTATATTCTTATGCATGATTGAACTGCTAAATAGGCATATTTTTATTTATCTTGCTATGTCATCTGAGGACCTGATGATCTCTTCAGGTTATTTATTGCGTGGAGTAGTTAGCAGTTCTGGAAGGCGGATGATTATGACACTTGTGGGTTTCAGATGATTACGATATTGCTTACGAGATTCAGGTATTGATACCATGTTTATTATCCAGCATGAGCTTTCCTTTTATTATTATGAGATATCCTATTTATTGATTCAGTTTATAGACTCTTGTCATATTCTTTGGAGTCTTATCGGACATTATGTTAGTGGGCTGCAGACCATGACCCATACTTGTTCATTCATGTTTCATATTCTTATGGTGGATTGAGATATAGATTTACCTTACTGTGATTTGGCAGTTTACCATGCTCTTGACAGCGTTTACGTATTCGAGTCGGGCTGGATTCCGCTCGATACGTAACTGGCTTGCTCACGTGCTCGCTTCCGAAAAGCGGGTACGGGTCGTGACAACCGACCCTTCCAAGGATAGTGGAAGGTCCAATGAAGCGCGGACTAAGCTTCCTGCCTCGGCCAAAACGAATCGTGTCCCGTGTCCGAGAAATCCTCAGGAACACCATATCGCCAACCTAGATACAATACAAGACTCAACACACAAAACCTAAACAAACAATCACAAGCAAGCACAAACAGAAAAACTGATACTAACCCTAAACTCTAACGGTCTTCGATGGCTATCGGTCTAATGCTATCCTGAGCCACCCGAAGTCTATCTCTGATCAACTTAACCTTCTTTGCAGCATCAACCACCATCTCCGGGCCAAGCAATAGTCTCTCGCCAACAATGTCCAATGATAAGGGAGTACGATATCTTCGTCCGTATAGAGTCTCGAATGACGACATCTCTATACTGGCCTGATAGCTGTTGCTGTAAGCAACCTCTACCAGGTGGAGATAGTCCTCCCAAGAACCCCCAAAATCTAACACATAAGGGCGAAGCATATCCTCGACTGTCTGGATGGTCCTCTCTGACTGTCCGTCTGTCTAGGGATGATACGCGGTACTGAACTTGAGCTGGGTGCCCAAGCTAGCCTGTTAACTCCTCCAGAAGTGGAAAGTGAAACAACTATCTCGATCCGAGACTATGCTCACCGAAACTTCGTGCAATCTGACTATCTGATGCACGTATAGCTCTGCCAGCTTCTCCGTAGACAAACCCACATTGAAAGGGAAGAAGTGGGCCGATTTGGTCAATCTATCCACGATAACCCAAAATGTGACTTTTTCTCCTAGAGACCGTAGAAGTCCGGACACGGAGTCTATGGTGATGTACTCCCACTTCCACTCTGGAATGGGTAGTGGCTGAAGTAGACCACCTGGCCTCAGTCTCTCGGCTTTTACCTGCTGGCACACCAAGCATCAAGATATAAACTGAGCTACCACTCGCTTCATGCTATACCACCATACATGCTCCCTCAGGTCTCTGTACATCTTGTTGGCTCCAGGATGCATAGAGTCTGAGAATGATGCGCTTCCTGAAGAACCTCCTCCCGAAGCTCTCTACTCGGAACGCACAACCTAGAACCGTGCCTCAGTGACCCATCTTCGATTATAGAGAGATCGTTTAACAATCCTGCCTGCACATGCTCCCTGATGCTCTTCAGGGCTACGTCATCAAACTGTACTGATCTGACTCTGTCTATCAATGCAGACTAAATCTGTAAACCCCATATCTGAACCTCCATGCCCGAAATGATCACCTCAATACCCAAACTATCCAGATCGGCCAATAGATGATGATCTGCCATCAAATATATAGTGACTGAATACCTGCTCAAGGCATCTGCAACTACGTTGGCCTTCTCTAGATAATACTGCAATGATATATCGAAGTCCTTCATCATTTCAAGCCTTGTGTACCCCCTCCAAGCTGGCTAGAAGCGCTAGTCGATATGCCACCTCGCCAATCCGTGCCGTCACGTCGAAAGGTCCGATGTACCTCGGACTGAGCTTCCCACCTCTGTCGAACCAAATCAAACCCCTGGTCGGCGAGATCTTCAGAAACACTCTATCGCCAACCGCGAACTACAATGGCCATCTACTGCTATCTGTCCGGTACTTCTGCCGATCCTGTGCAACTCTGAGATGCTCCCTGATCAGCCTGATCTTCTCAGCTGAGTCTACCACTATCTCTGGCCCAAGCAAAGCTCTCTTACCAACGTCATCCCAAGATAGAGGCATGCGACATCTCCGTCCATATAGCACCTCGAACGGGGTCATCTCGATGCTAGCCTGATAACTATTGTTATAGGCAAACTCCACTAGATGCAAGTGATCCTTCTATGAACCGCCCAAGTTGAGTGAGCAAACCCGTAGCATGTCCTCTAGCATTTGAATGGTCCTCTCGGACTGCCCGTCCGTTTGTGGATGATAGGCTGTACTGAACTTCAACTACGATCCCAAGCTCAGCTGCAAACTCCTCCAGAAGTATGATATGAAACGACTGTCTCTGTCTGAAACGATGCTCACCGGCACCCCGTGAATCCTTACGATCTGACGTATGTAGAGGTCTGCGAGCTTCTCGGTCGACAGCCTAACCCTGAATGGAATGAAATGAGCAGACTTCGTCAGTCTGTCCACGATCACCCAGATTGCGTCCTTGCCACTGGGAGTACGCGGTAACCCAGAGACGAAGTCCATGGTGATATGCTCCCACTTCCATTCCGGAATAGGTAAAGGCTGGAGTAGTCTTGCTGGTCTCTGGCGCTCCGCCTTGACTTGCTGGCACACAAGGCATCTGGAAACAAATCTGGCAACCTCTCTCTTCATCCCATACCACCAAACATACTCTCGCAGATCCTTATACATCTTGGAAGATCCAGGATGTATAGAATACTGCGACTGGTGGGCCTCCTGCATCACCTCCTCCCGTAAATCCTTGGGCACACACAACTGGTTTTCGTGCCTCAGGGATCCGTCCTCTGCAATGGTGAAGTCGTCGAGCAATCCTGTCTCTGCCTGGCCTCTGAGACATCAGAGTCCCTCATCAAGAAACTGGTTCTCCTTGATCCTCTCTATCAGTCCTGACTGTATCTGCATGTGCATCAGCTGTCCACCAACTCCTGGAAGAACAATCTCAATCCCAAGACTCTCAAGATCCTCCAAAAGATGCTGGTCCATAGTAAGATACATAGCAACAGGATATCGACTGAGAGCATCTGCTACCACATTCGCCTTCTCGGGATGGTACTACAGATTGATGTCAAAATATTTCATGAGTTCCAGCCATCTGTGCTGCCTCATATTCAGCTCTTTCTGAGTGAAAACATACTTCAGGCTTTTGTGGTCCGTAATGATGTCCACTCGCTCTCCATACAAGTAGTGCTTCCAAAGTTTCAAAGCAAATATGACTGCTGTAAGCTCCAAGTCATGTGTGGGGTAATTCTTCTCATGAGGCCTCAACTGTCTAGAAGCATAAGCTATGACCTTCTTGTTCTGCTCAAGCACACATCCCAAACCCTTCCCTGAAGCATTGCTGTAGATAACAAATCCTTCCGATCCCGATGGCAAAGCTAGAACTGGCGATGTCGTGAGTCTTCTCTTCAATTCTTCAAATGCTGACTGGCAGGCGTCGCTCCAGATAAACTCCTCGTCCTTCCGTGTAAGCTTCGTCATAGGCTCTGCTATCCTCGCAAAATCCTTCATGAACTTCCTGTAGTATCCTGCTAGCCCCAGGAAACTACGAATCTTAGCTACTGACTTGGGAGGTGCCCACGCTTCCACTGCTTTAATCTTCTTGGGATCTACAGAAATCCCCTCTCCAGTCACCACATGCCCCAAAAACTCCACCCGGTCTAAGAAAAACTCACATTTTGAGAGTTTTTCGTACAGCTTCTCCTTCCGTAGTATCTCCAACACAATTCGCAGGTGCTCCACGTGCTCCTTCTCCGTCTTCGAGTATATCAGAATGTCGTCAATGAAGACTACGACAAACTTGTCCAAATACTTGTGAAAAACTTTATTCATCAAGTTCATAAATACTGCTGGGGTATTGGTGAGTCCGAACGGCATCACCAAGAACTCATACTGGCCGTATTGGATGTTGAAAGCTGTCTTCGGAATATCCTGCTCCCGAACCTTCATCTGATGATACCCCGACCAAAGGTCAATCTTGGAAAAGACCTTCACTCCACTAGCTGATGAAACAGCTCATCAATCCGCGGCAATGGGTATCTATTCTTGATGGTGATATTGTTGAGTGCACGGTAATCGATGCACATCATCACCGTCCCATCCTTCTTGGGCACGAAGAGTACCGGTGCTCCCCAAGGTGAAGCACTAGACCGAATGAAACCCTTGCCTTCCAACTCATCAATCTGGGCCTTCAACTCTGTAGCTTCCTTTGGGTTGATCTTGTAACAATGCTGGGACTTCGGCGCTGATCCGGGCATTAGGTCGATACTGAACTCCATGTCTCGATCTGGCGACAATCCTGGCAACTCTTCGGGAAAGACGTCAAGATACTCTACAATCAGCGGATGCGGCAACTTCTGGTCTTCTGTAACTGCTTCGCAGTAGACTCCCTCTGGCCTCTCTACAACTCGTTTGCTGATCTCGAACAGTAGAACTCTTGGCGGGCTGAAAGTCACCTTTTCCTCATGGTAATCTATTACGGCAAACTGCTCATTCATCCAGTCGATGCCGAGGACTACGTCGAATCCAGGCAACGGCATCACCAGAAGTCGAGCCTTAAGCTCCCGTCCAGCTATAGTGATAGGATAATCCACCATCTCACTGACTGGCACTATCCCTCCTCCTGTCATAATCCGATAGTTCCTCCTAGTGGGCTTGGGTGTGAAGCCGTGTCTATGTAGAAAATCATATGATACAAAGCTATGTGTGGCTCCAGAATCAAATAAGGCAATGGCAGGAAATAAATAAATAATAACAGAACCTGTGATGACATCTGGAGCTGCCTCCTCCTCAACTGCGACCATGATGTAAGCACATCCCCGTTTGGGTCCTCCCCTCTGCTGGTGCTGGTGCTTTGCAAACCTCTGCTGCTGGGGTGGTAGAGCTCCTCCTCTCTGGGGTACAGCAGGCAATGCTCTGGGTGGTGAAGGCGATGGTCCTCCAGCTCCTCGGGATCCTCCTACTAGTCGAGCTGTAGCCTGAGCGTAGTCCCTCATCTGATGTGCATCTGACCCACAGAAGAGGCAAAGTCCAAGCCTCTTGCGACAGACCTCCACCTGGTGTCCCGGCCGATGATAATATGTGCAAGTGATCCCCTGCTGCCTCTGATGCTGAGCCGCTGGAACTCTGGCAGGACGATGTTGAACTGCTGCCTGCTGATGTGGCCTCGCCTGAGTCTGCATCTGCACCCTCTTCGCTGGCATCTGGTAGCTGCTGCTGTCGACGTCCATATCCCTCTTGGACCTCGGGTCCATCTCCTTCTCAACTGCCTGGGCGATCTTAAGGATGCTAGAGTAGGTAGTCGCCTGGCTAATAGCTACTGCATGCCACAGCTCCCTGGTCAGACCCTTTTTGAATCTCCAGGCCCTGTCCTCTGGTGCTTTGACTAGGCTCTCCGCGAACCTACTGGGCCTAGTAAACTCGGAAGTGTACTCCGCTATTGTCATCGTCCCCTGCTGCAAGGCCTCGAACTGTATGCGAAGCTCATCCCTCTCGATGCCTGGAAAAAATTTCTCCTTGAACAGTATTTTGAAATCTGCCCAAGGAACCTGTTGTGCTGCCAACTGGGGCTCCTCTCGGTACCAGGCTCTGGCAAGGTCGAACAGCCGCATGCTCGCCACCTCTACCTTCAGGTCGTCTGGAATCTGCGCCATCCTCAAGGTCCTTTCCGTATTCTTCAGCCATTCGTCCGCATAGACGATCCCCTCGTTGCCCCAAAAGTCCATCGGGCAGAGATTCTGGTATTCCTTGGCCGTCCCTGGTCTCGGTGCTCGTGGTGCTGGTGCTACTGGTGCCGGTACTGCCGTCGCTCGAGTCCTGAGTGTGTCGACGATGGTCTCTCTGAACTGTGCTACCTGGTGATTCTGGGCCTCCAGAAACTGCTGGAACATCGCCATCACCTGGGCGCCGTCAAACATCATCGTCGAAGGCAGCGGTGGAAAGATAGGAGGCGCGGCTGGAAGCTGATCTGCCGGAACGTCGGATGCGGGCTGCTCTGAACTGCCTACGACTCCGGGCTGATCCGCGGTGTTCCTCGTAGTGACCATCCTGCAATAGAAAAAAAACTTCGTTGATTGACAAACCCTAAAAACCTAATAAACAATGTTTTTATAATATCAATGCACCTGAAAACCTGATAAACCTGATATACCCTTATTTCCTGATTTTTCTATGCTGTGTTCAAGTTCCCTAGTGTAATCAAATTCCCCAATAGTACGCTAAGACCCAGGTACCATTAGGATGGACCTGTATGGGCCACCACTAAAAACATGTCATGATCCGCTCCCGAATAATCGGATACGAGTCGGACACGCCCAGCCTTTGTCGTTAGACATAATAAAGTAAGCTGTACCAATCTAGGGAAACTAACCAGATATCAAGATAAGTATGAAAACACAGCATCTATAAATGTATCCCAGAAAAGAAGTACAAATCTCAGAATTTCTATTACATTCCAGCAAATAAAAGTAAGTCTACTAGTCTCAATACAAGAAAATAATATGGAAAGCTAAGGTAAGCTCTAGGCTTCTGCAGCCTCTAAGTCAAAAGCAGCACCTGCTAGCTCTCCTGCATCAATTGGCTCCTCGCCATAGTACGTGTCGCACAGAGCCTCCAACTCACCTGCAACATATCCTAGTCAGGAGCGGAGCTAAGTATATCCAAGAAAATGAACATGAACATCATGGTATGAATCAAGAAACAGAAAAATATATATAAGTACAGGAAATGAGACAAGACATGAAACTGAGCAGGAGATACTAAAAGTAAAACAGGAAACATGGTAAGAGTCCTGAACATGAAATATAACCTGAACATGAAGTATAACCTGAATCATGAAATACAACCTGAACATAAAATACAACCATGAATCCTAAAATATAACCTGAATCCTGACATGTGCAATATTGAAATACATCTAGATTGTGTGATCGGCTTGGATAGATGCAATGATCATGAAATGGTATGGCTTTGGTCCCGCGTGCACGGTACGGGACCCAAGCTATTCACATGAGTAGTAACTGGGTTTGATAACATATCTATAGTATTTCCCCTCCCAGACGCAAGTAATAAATAAAACATGAAACCAGACAATATCGTGATACATCGTGTCAATCAAGAAGATTCAAGAATAAACATGCAAGACATGAGAAATGAACAAATCCGAGGAGTATTGTTGCCTGGCTCCGGATGATCGAGAAAAGGTAGTAAAGCTGGAAATCCTCCTGTTTTAGAATTTAAGTACAAATTTGATTAACATCTAAACATATCTATTTAGCTAAAACTTACTTTCATAATCTAGGTATCTAAAATGAAACTACTCTATTTTGAAACATGATATTTCTAAGCATAACACAAGTCTAGCCTAAGCCCTAATCCAATTTATGGAAGATTCATAAATATACTAATTGGGTTCATAACTATATATTACACAAAGATATTTGTAGGCCATCAAGGTCATTCTACCTAAACTTGTTAGATTAGATAAGGAATCAGTGAAACTCTGAAATCAGAAGTATAGAAAGAAAGATAAAGTTCTAGGTATCTATCTAACTATTGATACTTGGTTTAAAGAATTGATAAAACCATACAAAGTTATCCTAACCAGACACATTGTGGTTCCTCCTCTCATATGACTAACTCCCATTCCAATCAATACAGCAGCAGTAGAATGATACTGCACAATGTATCAATGTACACTTTATTTCAGATATCATTCCCTTTGTATCAGTCCTAAAAGTATTTAGATGTTAACCATTCCAGTTCAGCAGTAATGGCAGGATACTGTACAAGGTATCAGGCCATTGTACAAGTATCAGATATCACTCAGTCCTAAAGTGGACTGAAACAGTTTATAACAACTGGTGTTTTTAACTTCAATACATTATCAATTTAAATGCCAACCTATAGGTAAATACCAGTCCAAAATGATATTCATACCAAATCAGTCCTAATGAAATCCATATCAGTCCCAAAGCAGGACATAGCATCTCACCTATGTGTATTCACTGATATTCACTTCCTGCATATGATAGTCCCATATCCTATTCAGTCCCTAAACTGGATTGCTAACAGTGTATGAATCAAAATAGTCCTAATATTATAATTCCTAATTCGAATTGGGACTTAGGTTGTGTCCACACCATTTCAGTTCAGTTAGGGATCTACACAACCTAATTAAATACTGGTATTACACAGCCTTACAGGGCATGGTACAGGTCATTAGGACTGGTAAGAACTCAGGTTCAGTCACAAAACTCCTCCCTCTCATACAGATATGAACATCCTTATAGTTGCTACTATATTTACTTCAAAAAAACATTAAAACTGTTATGAAACAGTCCTAACTCAATGTATTGTAGGAAACATCTTAAATTTGATGGTTGTTATTTGATTTAGGACTCAACAGTTCCTAATAGGGATCAGTCCTGAATAGGACTGGTGAACCAGTCCCAAGCTACCACATCCTTCCCACAGTTTAACCAATTATATTACCATTCATATGGTCAGTGCCATGGACTATCTACAAGTAATTTCCTTTGTCTCCCATGCCTGCTATCATTCTAGGTAGTCAAGGAGCTATCTCCTAGCCTAAAATCAAATCCTTAACCATTTTAAAGAGTGGTATAAAGTGACACTTGACTGAGATTATACTATGCTTTAATGAGATGTACAAACCAATGTATTGTAATTGAACTCTAGCCTGTGATACAGATTCCTAGCTTAAGAAAATATTCCTAGATAAGAATCATAACTCAATGCTTTAAATGACAGAGGACAGTTCAAACTTGAGTTTCAATAATACCCCAAATTGAATTTAGAGGACAGTAGAAAACTAACTTACTACTTAAGTAGTCTTCGAAATTCTTATGATCAATTAATCAAAAGTAGCTAGGGATAACATAAAGGGTTAGCTACAATTGTCTCTATCTTAAATAAACTAAAACCAGTCTTAAGAATCTCTGATGTGAAGGACCCAAGCTACATCCCTCTAAGGCTCTCTCTGTTACAGGTTTGGATGAACTCAATATTAACTGCAATCCCAATCCCAAAATCAGCTTTAAAGAGGATAAATAACTGCAATCAACAAATAACCCACAACTGTATTCCTCCTAAGTTAAACTGGGTAGTTGATACAATCGAGTAGGTCAAATCCTGTAGCAATGAGTAGGCTTAAACCGAATAACATTTCACTAGATCCTCACATTGAATTCAGAGTATATACTCACAATCTCCTGAAAAGGACTGATACCATTTCATCTATTTAGTTAAACTAACACTCACAGCCATCAATCAGGGCTTATTTCCTAATATGACATAAGTACAATATCTGTCCTTAAATTTAGAATACTAGAATAGGAAAATCATGAGATTCACAATATACAAATTAATGGATTTATCCTACAGAATCAGTCTTGAGACTGAAATAACTCAAGTATCAAGTTCTAGTTATCAATTGACTGGTTGAAACTGAACTAGTATGCCTAAATAGGTAATGGCTAAGTTAAATTCTAATCAGTAAGTTATTCAACATATCAATGCATCCAACAAAGTTTAATTGCAAGGTTAGAAAAATTACCTGAAGGTATACTTGGTTTGATGTCTCAATGACACAATTCTCAGTGTTGGGACATGGTCCTCGTATCCAAACTAATTCTAAAATTTGAGTTAAAAACAAGGAAAACAAAGGAAAATTATTACACAGACACACTCCTCTCTGATTATTTAAAATCCAGGTTGGGAACACTCACCTGGTATCTGAACTAGCTTCATTTGATACAAGCGAAATAGTCACCGATCTACAACCTCATATCTGATCGATAGGAATGAAATAGATTTGAAATACTAAATCAATCAGCATCAACCTAAGTGAGTTGAGACAAATGATCATATTTACCAAGGTTCAATCAGTTGGAAAAAAAACGAACAAACAGTTGAAGTCCCAGATCTTCTTGCCAATGAGAGCAGATAACAAACTCAACCAAGAAAAGAGAATAAATCAATAATCTTCTCGAAGTTTATAAAATACCAAATCCAAATGAATTTATGCTCGAATCCTTACCTTCCCAATTGATTGATCTGTCAGTACAAGAACAGATCAAAGCTTCAAGAGAAGACTACGCCGAGCCCGAATGTGAACTCCTAGGCGTTGCTCTTCCTCGTCGGTGTGTTCGTCGTCGCCATGGCTGGTTGAACCGAGTCCAGAGAGAAAAGAATAAAAAAGGAGAATGAGGAAGAAGACTGGTTCAATAGAATTCCTAAGTACAACTGACCTAGAGAAGGGATTTATAGGCTGATCGGCTTGGATCTCACGCAAGGTTTTAGGCGCCAAAATTGTCAGCTCCCAACTTTGGTGAGGAAGAACCGTTAGAAATTTCAAATTCAGTTATTAGCCCACATGGTCGAGTGTTACGGAAGGGAAGGGAGTGAGCTGTGCATCTGCACATGCTCCTCTCCACAATAAGATTGAATGAACAAATTTAAATAGTGGGTCAGGCTGAAAGAAAGAATGATGGACTGAATTAATTAAGATCAATAATTAAATTGATGGAAACCCATTGGCTAAAACACAAGAAAATAATTATATACATATATATAACTCTATTTAATTAAAATATAAAAAGAATTCTAATTGGTTTAATCCATATATATAAAAAAATAAAAAATTTCTCAATTATGTGAAAGGTGGAGTTACAACCGTCGCATGCATATGTCGGGGAGGGCTCGTCACATCATCCATATACCGGGGAGGGCCCGTCGCATCCATATGCCAGGGAGGGCTCGTCACATCATCCATATGCTGGAGAGGGCCCGTCGCATCCATATGCAGGGGAGGGCTCATCACATCCATATGCCGGGGAGGGCCCGTCGTCGCCATGTCAGCCGGAGCAGTCCTGGTCGCCATGGGATTCTCGTATACTCATTGCTGGCCTTAGTACATCACAACCACTGGTGGATTTGATGGGAGGCCTTGAGTCGTAGGAGGAGATGACTTGGTCACAGCTTCATCGAGAGTGGAACGCGGGGTCGTGGGAATATCCTTCGCAGCCGACCCTGCCGCCGTCAGACACCGGTGATTTTGATTAGAGGTCTTTTGCTGAGGATACCTGCAGGACAATATTTGACACACCGCCACTGCCTTACATCCAGACTACTACAGAAGAGGCCGACGATGACTATCAGCCATTGCCAGGGGAGAGACTGGAGCAAACAGCAGCTAGATGGGCTAGACTGGGTCTTAGGCCAGTCGATCGTAGATACTATGATAGTATGCATAGAGGTGATTATTGACTTTGATGTAGTGGATGTGTAAAAACTATTTACAATCTAATGTTTATGTTAATCCAAATTTGGTGCTCTCGTACACTTTCTTCTGTTGTGTCCAATGCTCCCGCAGTTGCTGCAATGAAGATCTCTTATCCCCAGCTCCCTTGTCAAAAAATGATTTTTTTGGGTCTGCCGGCTCTACGTCCAACGTTTGGTACTCCAATTTCACCTCTTACCAATTCAGCTTCTGGAGTATATGGAGATGGAATCGCTTGCATACATGGCGCATATACACTTTTAAGCTTTTCAACAGAAAATTGTTCAGGATAATAGCTTTCTACTTGCAAGTTACTAGATTGACAAGAAAAGTAAGCATGTACACATGGTAAAAGTGTATGCTGCCAGCGATAACACGTACACGTTCTATTTCCTAAATCCACTATATATCGTCTACTATTTTTATGATCATATATTTCAAATTTATATGCATTGATATGCATCATTTGAAAATGATGTATCACTCTTTAATACGTGCCATAGTTTTGAGCATCCTAGGACAATAGAGCGTATCCAGGTTTTCAGCAATTTGTCTAGGTTTTTCATGCATAGTTATGATTTTAGCTCTAATGCCATCAAGCAATGTGGTGATTGGTTTATCACGCAAATTCTTAATCCAACTATTAAAAGTCTCTACAATGTTAGATGTGTTAATATCTAGTCTAGGATATGGTGCATAAGCAGTAATCCAATGTGAAAAGTTACGAATTTCATCGTTTGTGCCAACAATCCAATTAAAAACATCAATATTGGTAGATTTAATCTTTTCAAACCATTCCGTCGCATCAACATCATTATAAGAGCGGGCAAGTTTATCTAACCATACCTGATATTGTCGTGTACTAGTACATTGACTTCTCATATTCTGTTTAAAATGTTGAATGCAAAAAAAAATGTGGAGTGCTAGGAAAGATATCATGTATTCCACGAATTAAACCTTTTTGCTTATCAGATATAAATGAGATAGCATCCCACCGATCAAAATAAGTTTCAAATAAAGATTTTAAACATTGTAAAAACCATGTCCACGATTCAGTATTCTCATTTTCTGCAATACAATAAGCAATTGGATATAATTGATAGTTAGGATTATGAGCACATGCTACAAATAAATTACCTTGAAATTTAGATGTAAGAAAAGTTGCATCAACACTAATAACGGGTAAGCAACCTTGCAAAAAACCATCTATGCATGTCTTCCAACAAATAAATATTCTTTGAAAAATATTATTTTCTACGGTTTTTAAAAAAACACTTCGTTCCTGGATTTGTTTCCATAATTGTAAAACCGTATTTTTTAAGACTACCGTATGCATCAATATAACTACCATTAATTTTGAATAATGCAAGTTCTTTTGCTCTCCAAGCTTTTGAATACGTAACGCATACTCAAAATTCTCTAAGAATATCTTTTACAATATTACAAGCGCTACAAGAATTATTGTCTCTAATTTTACCTATAATTTTTTCACAAATTCATTTAGCAGTAGCTTGTCGATGTTGTCCTTGCGATAACATACCTGTGCAAGAATGTTGTGATACAAATGTCTTAATTATAAAAGTGTCGCTTTGACCAACTGCTTTAGCGTATACTCTCCAAGAACAATATAGAGATTTGCATTTGTATACAATTCTTGTCGAATTGTTATGGTTACTTCTAACACTAAAATTATGATGAATTGCAAGATCTCGAACAAAATTTCTAAATTCATAAGAGGAAGAAAACTCACTATGCAAAAATAATTCAGGAGTACTACCTTGTGAAGGATCATCGTCTTTCTGTAAATAATAGTCTAGATCTTCTACTAGGTCGGCACTATCATCACTAGTTTCATTGTCAACATTTATTTGGTTCGAAGTACTAGCTCCAGAAAGTAAATTTTAGCTATTAAAAATAGGTGCACTAGTATGAGTAATATTTGTGCTAATATTCGTCAATGCTGCGGTAATATAAATTTTTATACAAGATGCATGTACATTATTTTGAATAATAAATCTTCAAGATTCTTCACTATCTATTACTAAATAGGTATCAGAAAAAAAGCTTATTACGAAAGAATATTTAATAGAATAACGTTCAATAATCATATTTCTTATATTATTAAATAAAATACTTTGATAAGTAGAAATAAGATTAGTTGTGCCGCCCATTAATAGCACCTCCGTGATAGCAGATTAATGTCAGTATTTGATCCATAAATTTTTTTGATATATCAATAATTAAAAAAAAGATTATAAAATTTTACTATTGTTGCTCCAGAAAAAAGTAGCCTGCAAAGTATATCGTCGATCCGCAAGTTGAAAATAGGTTGAAATTGACGTCTTGAATGCTCATATTGGAAGTAGGCTGCTATTGTAGAAGAGTTCCGGGGAAGACCTGGAAGATAAATTTAAAGGAAAAAATTTGGAAGATGAGTGAAAGAATGTGTATATAAAGAGTATATATAGGTTTATAAAAGTAGTCGTTGCATAAAATAGCCGTTGCAAAAAATAGTCGCTGCTATTATCTGTTGCAAAATAGCTGTTGTAAGTGAGCAATCCGGACTTTAAAAGTCCAATTGTGGGCGTCATCTGACGTCACCACACGGACTTTTAAAGTCCGGCCAATGCCTAATCCCCCCCCAAACTGCTAATCATTTTCTTAACCATTTCTACTTCATTAATAACCTAATGACGTCACCAAAAGTTCGGTTGGATGCTCAATTGGTAATTTTCACAAACTTAATGCTTTTCCTGGAATTTTAATATAGTTTGATGCTTTGTATGCAATTTTCTGTTTTAGCATTTATGTTGGATTAAATTAAACAAATTTTAAATTTGGTTAGCTTCTAAATTATAGATTAGATTGAATTAAATTTACTTTTAAATTTGATTATATTATATATAAGGTATGGTAGATTATATTTTTAGACAAGATTTGGAGATGGAACAGGAGTATAGTACATTCATATTTAAGCATGAGATTGTTTGGTAATTTCTACATTTGAAATATTGTTTCTATTAAACATGCCCAAACACTTTTTGGTTTTCAAAACCAAATCTCGAACGTGAAGACTTCATTTATCTTGGTTTTGTTTTTCAAAACTCTGATTAATAAAACTCCATTTTCAAAACCGAATCCCAATCGGACTCTTCCTCCGATGGCGAGGCACCCACCGCTGTAGTAATTAGTCTGCAAGGAAAGTAGAATGGAGGCGATAGGCGGCAGTGAGATCGTCACTCATGGTGGCAAATGAAAGTTGTATCTGACTCTCTTTTTCTTCTATTTTGCTGCTGCTGCTGCTGTTGCTGTTGCTTTTTCTTCTTCTTATTGTTCTCTACTGCTTTGAGGCTATTATAGTGATGACGATACTACTATATATAAGTATATTGCTTTACTATGAATGGAATTTGTCTGGGATTTTGTATATAAATATAAAGCAGAGGAGAGGTGGCAGTGAGATAGAGTTACGGGCTGCAGGGTGATGAGATACACGCTAATTTGACTTTAGGGGTTCAAATTCGTGATCGAGAAGGCTGGCAATTGAGTGAAGCATTTCTCCTCTCTTAGGCTATGTTTGGGATTTCTTATTATGCTGCTTCATCTTACCTTCCCCCTTTATCAATGGCGAGGCAGCTGTATTGCAGCCATATGTTTAGGAGATGGAGAGCATGGGAATCATCATCTCCAAAATGTGACTTTCCTCCATTTGCTGCTTTTAGGATATGGTGATGATGATTTGAAGTCAGCATTATGCTATTCTTGACTGAGTAGCCCAGCCCTAACCCTAATCCTAATTTATTCTTCTACGAATGGCAAGGCAGGCAGATGCTGTTACCATTCTTTTACAAGAGGAAAAGAGAGCGGTACAGAGAAAAAAATGGTAATGGGATTGTCTCTCGTCACTGTGATGGATGAAAGTCGAATCTGAGCCTCTTCTCACTACTTTTCTTATGATGATGACGGTGGTGGTGGTGGTTAAATTCTAGCCCCAAACTTCCTCTCCACCACCTCTTCCGATGGTGAGGCAGCATTTTATTGCAGCCATTTGTTAGAAGTGAATGAAGGTGGAGAGAATGGGGAACATCTCGTGATGATTGATTGATAGGCTGGATCTGAGGATTTTTTTGGGGGCTAATTTTCACTTTAATACCTCGTATTATGCCCTATATTCACTTTACCATTACTTTTTTGGGGGCTAATTTTTTTGAACTAATACCAATTTTTTTGGATTTTTCCGAAGAACGAACTTTTCGACCGTGCTGAATTAATTCCGAATGTCGAACTTGTGACTAGGGTTAAGTATTTATCTTCTCTGTGGTCTTTGAGAGAGAGAAATTAGGTATGTGTTTTGTGGTATCCATCCCTCCATGTCCAATGATTCTTTCCTTTTATTACTTCGGATTAATTTTTGGAAAGAGGCGATGATGATGAGTAAACCCTGATCCCCAATTTTTCTCTACATATTCCTCCTGTTGACGAGGCACCTTCTGTTGCAGCCATTCTATAGGAGGATTAAGAAAACGGGAACCATCTCCACATAGTGAGTGATGATAGATCGAAGCTAAATCAGAGCCTCTTCTTCCATTCTTTCTTTGCAAATTTGTAACTAAATATCCTGAACTATTCTAGATGACAAAGATGATGGTCATGTGGTGGCTAAACTCAAACCCATTCCCACCCAAACTTGTTTTCTGCCTTTTTGCCTTTTCTCTTTCCTCTTCTGATGATGGAGCAAAAAAAGAAGAGGGATCATCTGCACAATGTGAGTGATGAGATCTATAGGCCGAATCTGAGGTTTTTTGTGGCTAATTTGCACTTTAATACCCTAAATTATATCCCACATTCTCTTTTGTAGCTAGTGGCAAGGCAGCCATTAGCAGGGACAAGAGAGCAAAGCAGATGATAGGTGGTAATGAGATCTGGTGACGGATCACCTATCCGAACATCTGCTACTGTCAGCCCCTGTTTTTCAAATTTGGTTTAATTAGTGTAAATTAGTTGCTAATGACCTATTTAGCTTTAAAATAATTTATTATGATTTTTAGGAATTGTTTTAAAATTTTTAGATAATTTTTAAATAGTTTTTAAGTCAAAATATATCCTTTTGAAATTATTTAAAATGTTTTAATATCACTTTGTAATATTTAAAATTGTTTCTATATCGGTTTGTAATTATGTCAATTGTTTTAATTATAATTTGCAAATATTATTTGTAAACTGTTAGGGTTTGGACCTAACTGCAATTTCCTAAAGTCTAGGGACCCGACTCCATTACCCCCTCCCCCCCCACGTTCGGGCTAGCTGCCCCGACGACCGACGACTGCTTTCCTCCGCCATTTTCGGCCGACTTCGACCGCCTCGACCGACCTACCCCCCTACAAATACCCCCCCAGTCTAAACCCTAACCCTAGTTTACCATCGACCACCCCCACTCCTTCTTCCCCGACAAAACCTAAACCCTAACCCTAACTCCGGTGACTACCCCAGCGCCACCCCCACAGCAACCATCACCGCCCACAACCGCCACCACTCGACACGTCTCATCGAGACGAGCGCAGTGCCACCCGAGCGTCGCGTCCACGATGCCCCAGCCGCCGTCCAGTGCCCTCGACACCCCCCCCCGACGTCGGACACGAAGGTAACAACCCCGAGTTCGTGTCGTGCATGTCTCGAACTCACGCGTGGAGTTCGCCTGGGCGCGGGGAGCCTAACCATAGGATTGGACACGCATTTACAATGTCGTGCGTGTCGTGCTAGGCGTGGACACACGACACTGGGTTAGATTGTATTTACTCGTGTCCTGAACAGTCTGGACACGAGCCGAACTGTTATTGGGTTTAGATCCATTAAACTAACCTAACACTAACCCAAACCATTTCCTAACAAATGGCTCGGGCTGACCCCCTGGCCAGCCCGACTGTGCCTAAAACCCGACCCCCTTGGGCCGAGTTCGAGTCCCCTGTTTGTTTGTTGTTTTATTTTTTGTTTTTATTTTATTATTTATATATATATGTATATATATGTATTTATATATATATATATATATGTATATACATGTATATGTATTTATATATATATTATTATGTATACTGTTATATATGTATATATATACTGTATTTGTATATATATATGTATATTTTATATTTAGTATATATGTATGTATATTTATTGTATATATATATATATATATATATATATATATATATATATATATATATATATATATATATTACTATATATATATATATATATATATATATATATATATATATATATATATATATATATATATATATATATATATATATATATATATATATAATAGTAATATATATATATATATATATATATATATATATATATATATATATATATATATATATATATATATATATATATATATATATATATATTTGTGTATATATATAATAGTAATTATTGTATAAATATGTATATATTTTCATATGTAATTTTAGTGCTAAAAACTTATTATGTAAAATTTCACAAGTAATTTTATTGTATATTTTGTGACTTACAATTTTACTACTTTAAAATATATTATTTAAATTTCTGTATTTTATCTGTTATAACCAATTGATGTCCAAACCTAGCATGAGTTTTTGGGCCCAATTGTGTCTAATACATTCAGAGTCTATACAAGTCATATTGGACTTGATTCATGGCTCTGGGTACTGTATCTGGACTTCGGTTCAATTTTGAATACATGGACAAAAATAGTAATTAATTAATTAATTAATTTTCAAAAACTGTTGCTTGTCGTTTTTGAATTTTTATATATATTATAATTGCTGTAAAAATCTGGGAAAAATTGTATTCAAATACTATGTTAATTTAGATAATTAATAATAATTTTTCCAGCATTTAATAAGTAACTTCGGTATTTTATAAAAATAGGAAAACAGAACTTATTTTCAGTATATTTATGTTTGCTAATTTTTAATAATTATTTATGAAGGTTTATAAATTCCAGAAAAATTGGTATAAATTTCTATAATTAACAAGGCTCATTTTGGTACTTTATTTTATGCAAAATTGAGCATTTTGTCGATCTTAAAAATTATTGGAACACAATGTACAGTTTTATTTATTTATTGCATAGTTACGACTTGCAACTTTTTGTGTTGTTCTGAGTTATAGTCGTATTGAACCTCACCCCCACTAGTGTAAAGGCCCTAGAAAGTTAGTTAGAGTATTGTGTCACCTCACATTGGTCTTCTTTGCTAAAGTCACCATTTGGCTAGGAGTCCAGTCAGAAAGTCGTGTTGTCCAACTAGTGTCTTAGTGTTTAACTTAGTATAAAAACTAAGTTTATGTATTTATTTCTTCATTGACGAGTCATCCGGCATCTATAGCATTTTTATCGCTGCTTTGCTTTGCTAAAGGCAAGTACTTCTACAAACTTTACATACTGTCACAACAATGAACTGCGAATCCAACCATGTTAAATGCTGATCCTTGGGGTAGCAAGTAAAATCTTCACATGTTATACTTTCAGTCACTACCATGCTTAGAACAGTCTTTATGTATATCTCTCACATGATTAGAATCTGGGTTATGGGGAAACTGTTAGTAGCGTACGTGATCACGACCCCCTTCTCCGTACGTATGTACCGAGCAAAGTTTTATTTTATATGATTACTGCGCCGTAGGCTTTATCTCAAAGAGGATTTGTGCTTATGTACATCTATCGCCTTATCACTTGTACGAAAGTACATTTTATTATGTGCCCCTGTACATTATACACCCATTGACGATCACGTACCTGCTACAGTTTTAAATATTACATATACATCTGTCTCTATGACATATGTATCCTTGCCATGATAGATTATGATGTACCATGATTCCAGTTTATTACATTCCTGTTTATTTTATGTTTCGTATATTTAGTTTGCTAGAATCAGTACTTGCTTCCGTACTGACAGGATAACATTGTAGGTATACTTACTGAGGAGGAGTTGCTATGTGATTCGTATTATGGAGTTACTATCGAGGACCAGGCTTTGTCTTATAAGGATGTACCTATGGGGAAACTCGTCTAGTTGTCTATTTACACTTTAGATTTTTGAGACTAGTCATGTATTAGACTATGTATTTTGTGTCTGGACCTGTATCCAGCTTTACATTTCAGGACTTGTACTTGGACTTACTATTATATGAGATAACTTTTGTGTTTGGAGCATTTATGACTCTTTATCACTTATAGAAATGTTAGCACATCTTAGTCTTATCTTGTTATCTTTAGAACAGCTTACTACGCTTTATCTCAAGCGTAGGCTGGGCATGACTCGGCCCGGCCCAATAATTTGGATAGCGGGTCATGACACATTTTTAGTGGTGGCCCATACAAGTCCTGACTAAATTATTTGGTTACGTTATTGTACCAAGCTTGCCTGCAATTAGAAACTTAAGGTAATTAGACAACATTAGGAATGACGCTTAGAACATCTAGAGAAATTACTAGGATTGCAACATAGGAAACACATCACATCACATGCTTGCTATTATAATTAGATTTTTTTGTTTATGATTGTTTACTTTAAAGAGTCCTTATAAGTCCTTTTTATTTTATTTTATTTAGATGGTGCTAACCCGTTCATCCCAGTATGTCACACCTGAAAATGGCACACTCCTTATCCAGTCAGCTGACAAGTTGATCGATACACCTCCACCTCCACCTACCATATTCTCCCACTCCATAAATCAACAAACCCAAATGCCTCCACCACCTTCCACATCACAGTCCCAGCAGGACCCGATACTCCTACCACCACCTATCACTATACCTACCCAGGCTTCCGTCACACTCGACGGGAACCAACTGCTCACTCTGATCCAGGGGTTCCTAACGACCCATCAGGAGCAGACCACCTTACTCCGTCAGAGCATGAAGCGTTCTGAGGAACGTACCGTGGTCCTACCACCTGTATAGCCACGGCAGAGAGCGGGGACGATCAAGGACTTCATGGGTTTGAACCCCAAGGAGTTCTCAGGGACTGAGGGCATAGTAGTAGCAGATGACTGGCTAGACTCAGTAGAGAGGAAGCTCCTTGGAGCTAGGTTGTCGAATGACCTCCAGGTCTAGGAGCGGGATTTCTGCTGATAGACTTGGCAGGAGTTTGGTTCCGGAATAAGCCGCTATTTGCGAGAGGGAGGGCCACTTGGGATCAGTTCAAGACCCAGTTCAAGAAAAAATTCTTCTCAACCACCGCTAGGATAGCCATGGGGCTAAGATTCCAGAACATCCAGCAGGGGAACCGTTCTGTTGATGAGTATACGATAGAGTTTAGTCGCCTGAGCCGTTTCGCTCCTAGTCTAGTTGCAGACCCTGAGGAGATGACACATAGGTTTTGCCATGGTCTAGTTCCAGACATTGGCATTCTTATAGTGGAGAACGATACGACTAACTACTACCAGAGCCTAGAGTTGGCCCGGAGCATAGAGGAGCGTCTTCAGTCTTGCAAGAGGCCGGCTTCTGTATACCTCGAGGGACCGTCCAAGCGTCAGGCTTTCCAGCAGAGAGCACCGACGCCGCACCAGCAGACATACCGTCCTCCTACACCACATCACCCGACCCCGCCAGTCAGAGCCCCGGGACCCCGGCAGCAGCAGAAGGGGGCTATGTGTTCTTTCTGTGGGAGACCAGGGCATGATTACTCCATCTGCAGAAAGAGGTTGAAGCAGTGCTTAGCTTGCGGGTCTGTCACCCATCAGCTTCGGGACTGCCTAACAGCCAAGGCACCTAGAGGGCCGCTTCCGACTCAGCATTAGAGGTTTGGGCAACATCTGTAGCAGCAAAAGGGACCCCAGGGGAAGGCTTATAGCCTAGCTCTTGAGCCGGAGCCGAAGCAGGTTTCGGAACCAGATTATTTGGCTGACATCATCACAGGTCATGTTTATTTGCATACTTTTCTAGCTCTATGCTTGTTTGATTCTGGTACATCTCATAGCTTTCTGTCATTAGAGTTTATGCATAAATACCACTTAGTAGCTACACCTACCGAGGAGATGAGTAGAGTAATGACAGGAGGCAGACCAGTACCTATTAGAGCTATCTATAGATGCTCTATTACTATAGTCGGGAGAGAGTTTAGGGGACGATTCTTTATGATGCCACTCCCCGGGTATGATATCATATTGGGGATGGACTGGCTTAGCTATGCCCATGCAGCTATAGACTGTCATGAGGGTAGTATTTTGTTCAGTCCCCCAGGCACGGCACCATTCAGTGTCATGAGGACATTGCCGGAGATCAGCCTAGAGCCGAACTATTGTGCGACATTTAGGGAGTTAGCACCGCCACACCCTATCATTAGGAAGTTTATGAATGTATTCCCAGAGGATCTTCCAGGACTTCCGCCTGACAGAGATGTGGAGTTCACTATAGATTTAGTACCGGGTTCATCACCAGTATCTCGGGCTTGCTATAGAGTGAACCCCAAGGAGGCCGTAGATATTAAGGAGCAGATTGATGACCTGTTGAAAAAGGGTTTCATTCGATCTAGTACTTCTCCATGGGGAGCGCCAGTACTCTTTGTGCCTAAAAAGGATGGTACAGTTCGGTTGTGTATTGACTACCGGGCGTTGAATACCATCACCATTAAGAACAAATATCCTCTGTCCAGGATAGATGATTTGTTCGACCAGTTGAGTGGGACGAAGGTGTTTTCCAGGATAGATTTGAGATCCGGGTACCACCAGGTGAAAGTCAGGGCTGCAGACATCCAGAAGACGACGTTCAACACGAAGTACGGGCAGTACGAGTTTCTGGTGATGCCATTTGGTCTCACAAATGTGCCAGCTGTCTTTATGAATTTGATGAATAAGACATTTTACCAGTATCTGGATAAGTTTGTCGTAGTATTTATCGACGACATCCTGATATACTCGAAGACACCGGAGGAGCACGCAGAGCACTTGCGGATAGTTTTGGGGATTCTGAGGCAGGAGAGATTGTTTGCCAAATTATCGAAGTGCGAGTTCTTTTTAGATCGAGTGGAGTTTCTCGGCCATGTAGTTACTAGAGAGGGGATCTCGGTGGATCCCAGGAAGATTGCTGCCGTTGAGACTTGGAAGGCTCCGACGTCAGTTTCAGAGATCAGGAGCTTCCTGGGTTTAGCCGACTATTATAGGAAGTTCGTCCAGGACTTTGCTAGGATAGCTGAACCCATGACAAAACTGACGCGGAAGGATGCAGAGTACATCTGGTCAGAGAACTGCCAGGCAGCGTTTGAGGAGCTAAAGAGGAGGCTGACGACCGCTCCAGTTCTGACATTACCTTCAGGGTCTGGAGGTTTCACCATATACAGCGATGCTTCGGGAAAGGGGCAAGGATGTGTCCTACAACAGCATGGGAAAGTGATTGCTTATGCATCTAGATAATTATGGACTCATGAGCGAAACTATCCAACCCATGACCTAGAGTTAGCTGCGGTGATCTTTGCACTCAAGTTATGGAAATATTACTTATACGAAGAGCGTGTGGAAATCTTTACTGACCACAAGAGCTTGAAGTATGTGTTCACGCAGAAAGAGCTGAACATGAGGCAAAGACGATGGTTGGAGTTGATGAAGGACTTCGACATCGATTTACAGTATCACCCCGGGAAGATAAATGTGGTGGCGGATGCGCTGAGCAGACATCCGATGGCATGGTATCTGATGATATATCGACATTTGTGGGAAGATCTGGAGAAGCTCGGTATCGAGATAGTTCAGCCAGGATCAGTGATACAGATGATGGTGCTTGACATTCAGTCAGGTTTGATAGAGCAGATTAGGAAGTCACAGTCTATAGATGAGAGCCTTCGCAGACTTCGAGCCCAGACTTTAGCTGGATTGCTGGATGACTTCACCGTAGCAGAGGATGGATCCTTGAGGCATGGCAGCCGATTGTGCATGCCGAAAAGAGAGCTGATAGAGGCAGTCTTGCAGGAGTCGTACCGATCGAGATATTTTATTCACCTGGTGCTAACAAAATGTACCGTGACTTGCGGGAACATCTTTGGTGGCACGGGATGAAGAGAGATGTATCACGTTTCATTTCGAGATGCCTAATTTGCCAGCAGGTCAAAGCGGAGCACCAGAGGCCAGCTGGTCTATTACAGCCGTTACCCATTCCCGAGTGGAAGTGGAAACACATCATGATGGACTTCGTCTCAGGGCTTTCTCGTTCTCAAGGAGGGAAGTATGCCATTTGGGTCATCGTCGACAGGCTGACGAAGTGTGCGCACTTCATACCCTTCAAGGTGGGGCTTTCCACCGAGAAGTTGGCTGAGCTATACATGCAGCAGATAGTTCGCTTACACGGAGTACCAGTAAGCATCGTGTCGGACAGAGACAGCAGATTCACGTCCCACTACTGGAGGAGCTTGCAGGCGGAGTTGGACAGTCGGCTCAAGTTCAGTATAGCGTACCACCCGCAGACAGATGGACAGTCCAAGAGGACGATACAAACGCTAGAGGACATGCTGAGGACTTGTGTGCTAGACTTTGGCGGATCATGGAAGAGCCATCTGTACTTGGTAGAGTTTTCATACAACAACAGCTACCAAGCCAGTATCGGTATGTCTTCTTTCGAGGCACTATATGGACGACGATACTGTACACCGCTCTTTTGGGACGATATTGGGGATAGAGTTATGCTTGGGCCAGAGATGATCACGGATGCAGCAGAGAAGGTCGGGATAATCAGAGACAGGCTCAGAGTAGCTCAGGACAGGCAGAAACACTGGGCCGATGCTAGTCGCAGACCGATAGAGTTCGCTGACGGTGATATGGTGCTAGTGAAGATATCACCTACTAGAGGGACGATCCGGTTCGGACGAGGAGAAAAGTTGAGCCCCAGATATATTGGGCTGTTCGAGATACTTGGCAGGATCGAAGAGGTAGCTTACAGGGTTGCACTTCCACCCAACCTAGCAGGAGTTCACGATGTCTTTCACGTATCTCAGCTGTGAAGATATGTTCCGGACCCTAGCCATGTGATAGATCATTCAAAGTTGGAGATCGGACCGAGCCTTGCAGTTACTGAGCAGCCAGTGGAGATATTAGACAGGAGAGAGAAGAAGCTGAGGAACAAAGTCATACCCTTAGTACGAGTAGCTTGGAGCCGTCACTCTCGGGGTGAATCTACTTGGGCGAGGGAGTCGGACATGAGGGAGAGATATCCTTACTTATTTGACCCAACAGCTGCGAGGGAACCACCCGTTCCCGCTTGATACCTTAGAGGTTAGTTTTGATCGTAGCCTTAGTCATTTGTTGCATTTCTTGTCACGACCCGCACCCGCTTTTCGGACGCGAGTCCGTGAGCAAGCCCAGCTACGTATCGAACGAACTCCAACCCGACTCGGATACGTAAACGCTGTCAAGGCTATGGTATACTGCCAAATCATGGCAAACAAATATATATCTCAATCCACAATAAGAATATGAAACGTGAATGAACACTATGGGTCGTGGTCTGCAGCCCACTATCATAAATGCCCGATAAGACTCTAAAAGAAATAACAAGAGTCTAAAACTGAATCAAGAAACATGATATCTCATGATAAGAAATATAAAGCACGAGCGAATAATAAACACGATAACGATACCTGAATCCCGCAAGAACCGCAAATCCTCCGCCATCCAGAACTACTAGCTAACTCCATGCAATCGCTAAACCTGAGGAGATCATCAGGTTCTCAGAGGATATAGCAAGATACATAATATACATGCCTATCTAATAGTTTTATCATGCACAAGAAATAAGCAAGAAAGAACAAGAACACGACAAATAACTACGAATACGAACACGAAGATGAAGACGAACACTAGAACAACTATGTATAAATGAACTGCAGGATGAACGATAATCACGAGATCGATGGAAGAAACCAAACCCTCATCCCGAGTGTTGACTCACGGGTTTGAACTAAACAATAACCCTCGTCCCGAGTGTGGACTCTCTGGTTAGTACTAACCCTCGTCCCGAGTGTGGACTCTCTGGTGTAAATACGACATCCTCGTCCCGAGTGTGGACTCTCTGATGTAAACACCCTCTTCCCGAGTGTGGACTCTCTAGTGCAAGTCAAGTCAAGTCAAGTCTACACCCTCGTCCCGAGTGTGGACTCTCTGGTGCAAATAGTCGATATCCTAGTCCCTAGTGTGGACTCACGGATGTAAACAGATCAAGAATAAGACCCTCGTCCTGGGTGTGGACTCTCTGGTGCCAAGGAAACAATATTAAGGATTTAGCAGTTCAATTACACGTACTCATTCTATGACACGACTCAAGCAAGGTACTGACGAGAAACTCCAAGTGGGAACCACAAGACCAGACATGAACATGGCTATAAACAATAAAAATAACTCCACAGAAAATAACATGAAAAGCACATGTCCATAAACAATCAAAGACTAAACACTGAAATAAAATGCATGTAAATAAAAATATAGAGGGGGGCAAGGTATACTTGCCTGGAGGTTGCCCGCAGATCAAACAAATACATAGTCAACTGGTAAGCCATACAGTCCAAGTCATCGCAACTGTCTCCAAAAACTAAAAAAAACATTGCCAACATTCTCAGAATAGTCAAATTAGCTAGGATTGCCTATCCTTAAGTCCAATTCTGGATACAGGGGCAAAACTGTAATTTCGAGCAAAAACAACGTCCGCCGTTGGACCCGCTTTGCACCGAAAAGCGTGCCAGGGTCAATGGTTTCTAAAGTCGTCAAACTACATGTCTACGGATCCGGTTTTCTGATACGAACCCAACCGTATGTCCATTTTTGGATTTTGGTGGACCGTGCACAAAATCACCCGTTGAGTCGGACCGGGGGCCCACGATACGGCAATTTTATCAACTGTCTCGAAATCGGACCAAACTTTGCATACAGGACCAGAAAAATGATACGGTCCTGTTGGCGCAAGTTTCGTCTCGATCTGACAAGCGTGCACAAAGTAATTAGGAAATTTGCACAGAGGCCGATACGGTGAATTTTGACGGATACACATCAAATTCGTCGTGCACACGTGACCAATTTGAATTCCGCCAAAGCCCACACGACCACAAAGCTGTTACGCACCTTTTGATGCCTTCGGTTCGCGACCACATCGCCCGGAATGGCGGGACGCACGTCGTGTGGATGAATTTTTATGTTTTTAAAACAAATTTTTGTCAAAGTTCGGGATTCGATTTCTCGACATGTAGTCGATGGTTTTGGCTTCTGTAAAAACTTTTGTGAAGGCCTATAGGTCGTCTAAACATGTGTTCAAGTGGAATTCATAAACAGTCACTGGATCGATCATAATCGATCCTCGAATACGGGTGATTGGACTGTTAAACGTCCTTTTTCGGGACAGGTTTTTTGTCAACTTCCCGTCGAAATATCGGACAATATGATTCGTATAATCTAAAACTAATTAGAGGAAGTGGAAGTCGGTCAGGTTGACTACATACTCGAGGAAGTGGCTCGTAAACGAGCGAACGGTGGCAGAGAACTTGGGTCGCGAAGTCGGGCGGCCAGGGACTGTTGCTGCTCTATTCCTTGCGCTTCCTGTACGCGCTCGGCCACGTTGTCGGCGGCCGACGGTGGCCCAGGGCTGCGCGCTGCGCGTGGTTGGTCGCTAGTGTCAGGGAGGAGGCGCTAGGGATTTGGGTTGTGGCTCCTTTCTGTTATCGAACAGAATAGAAATCGAGCGGGAGGGGAGGGTTTAACCGCTCGTCTAGGCGCGGGTTGAGCTCAGTTCCTGCTGGGTTGCCATGGCATGGCTGCTCTGTATGGTCCTTGGGCTAGCCTCTTTCACTGCTGCTTTGCTTCTTCTTCTTCTTTTTCTTTTTCTTTTGTTAAAACCCAATACATATGCATTAACGCATGAACACATAAATACCTATGTATATATTCACCTATATACATATACACCACACTTTATATATTTAGAAATTATATCTACATACACATATACATATATATACTTACCACATATACATATATATATATTATATATACCCATTTATATATACGTATATTTATATATATACATGCCATATACGCCTATATTTATATATATGCATATATAATATATATTCATATATTCATACACATATATTATATATATATAAATATATTTATATATACATATACGCTTATATATATATATATATATATATATATATATATATATATATATATATAAAAAAAAAAAAAAAAATATATATATATATATATATATATATATATATATATATATGTATTTATATACACATGTACCTATATTTAATATATTCACATATACACACATATACATAATATATTTATTTATACATACAAATACAAACGTTTATATAGTATATTTATTTATACAATTTATTCGTATATACAAAAAATTACAATAATAACCATATAATAATATTAGTACCAACGATCCACTAGAATAACCAAGAGAGTCTTGGTGAACATATTTAGCCCTAGAAAATTGTACCAATATTCTAAAATCCTATTTAAATATTAATAATACCCATTTTGTACAAATAACCAAATATTTTAGACAATATCATTAAGTCCACCTAGAAAGCTAGGAAATATTTGTACATACCTAAAAGTATGCTTTCATAGGCTTGGGCTTGGTTTGGGTTCAATCTGGACTAGTTTGGTACAACCGGGTTCCCTAAAACTCAATAATTTAATTAATAAATAAATAATCTTCGGTAAGGGTTAAGTCGCAACTTGGCCTGGTTTTTCTAGTTAGGGCATTACTATGGTTCGGCTTTTCCCACCAGGGCTAATACACTAGTCAAAGCACGCCACTGCACTATCCGTGCCACGATTTCTAGCTGTCTTGTACTCTAAAACTCCACCATGGCTAAAGGCATCTACCGTAATAATTAATTAAAATAATTATTTACAAAATTCTAAAATTACCGTTTTAAATCAAATAAATAAATAAAAAAATATTTCAAAAAAATTTCGGGAAGGGGAGCTACAAATCTACCCACCTTAAAATAATTTTGTCCTCGAAATTCTTGTTCATGGCTATCCCTTAAAATCAAAGTCTATTATTATCTTAATCTCCTCAAACTTAATTTCTTAAAATATTTTATGGCCTTCTCTAGTCATTTGGTATTTTCGAAATCTCGAGGACTTCTACCCACCTTAGGTCACGCTACTCCCTTGGAACACAGGTCACTAAAATCTTATAATCTTCTAACCTGTGACTAATAATTCTACCAGCAGATATCTGGCATATGTCAACTATAATCCTCATATCTATAAACAACAAATATTCAATAGTCCAGCAATATATACTATAATTTAAGGATTTCTAATGGATTCTAGACAGCACGATCATTCGTCACCCCAAAATAAAAGGGACGAGAATCAATGGTACGGAAAACAAGAAAGTATAATCGAGAGCAATTATGGAGTTTCAAGGACGTAGAGAATTTCTAGGAGAATTTTTAAGGCAGAATGGATTGAGATTCCTAAGGTTTAGTCATTGTCGCAGGTTCGTACCAGTACAGTTACGTAACCGGTACGATATGCTCTGACCTGCATGGGCCACCAAAAAACTTGTCATGACCCGCACCCGTTTTTCGGACGCGAGCCCGTGAGTAAGCCCAGCTACGTATCGAACGGACTCCAACCCGACTCGGATACGTAAACACTGTCAAGGCTATGGTATACTGCCAAATCATGGCAAACAAATCTATATCTCAATCTACAATAAGAATATGAAACGTGAATGAATACTATGGGTCGTGGTCTGCAGCCCACTAGCCTAAATGTCCAATAAGACTCTAAAGGAAATAACAAGAGTCTAAAACTGAATAAAGAAACATGATATCTCATGATACAGAATGTAAAGCACGAGCGGATAATAAACACGATAACGATACCTGAATCCCGTAAGAACCGCAAATCCTCCGCCATCCAGAACTACTAGCTAACTCCATGCAATCGCTAAACCTGAGGAGATCATCAGGTCCTCAGAGGATATAGCAAGATACATAATATACATGCCTATCTAACAGTTTTATCATGCACAAGAAATAAGTAAGAAAGAACAAGAACACGACAAATAACTACGAACACGAACACGAACACGAATACGAACACGAAGACGAACACGAACACTAGAACAACTACGTACAAATGAACTGCCAGATGAACGATAATCATGAGATCAATGGAAGAAAACAAAACCCTCATCTCGAGTGTGGACTCACGGGTTTGAACTAAACACTAACCCTCGTCCCGAGTGTGGACTCTCTGGTTAGTACTAACCCTCGTCCCGAGTGTGGACTCTCTGGTTAGTTCACGGCAAGGCACCATTGTCCCGAGTGTGGACTCTCTGGTGCAAATACTACATCCTCGTCTCAAGTGTGGATTCTCTGGTGCAAGTCAAGTCAAGTCAAGTCTACACCCTCGTCCCGAGTGTGGACTCTCTAGTGCAAATAATCGATATCCTAGTCCCTAGTGTGGACTCACGGATGTAAACAGATCAAGAAAAACACCCTTGTCCCGAGTGTAGACTCTCTGGTGCCAAGGAAACAATATCAAGGATTTAGCAGTTCAATTACACGTACTCATTCTATGACACGACTCAAGCAAGGTACTGACGAGAAACTCCAAGTGGGAACCACAAGACCAGACATGAACATGGCCATAAACAATAAAAATAACTCCACAGAAAATAACATGAAAAGCACATGTCCATAAACAATCAAAGACTAAAAACTGAAATAAAATGCATGTAAATAAAACTGTAGAGGGAGGCAAGGTATACTTGCCTGGAGGTTGCCCGCAGATCAAACAAATACATAGTCAACAGGTAAGCCATACAGTCCAAGTCATCGCAACTGTCTCCTAAAGCTGAAACAAATATTGCCAACATTCTCAGAAAAGTCAAATTAGTTAGGATTGCCTGTCCTTAAGTCCAATTCTAGACACAGGGGCAAAACGGTAATTTCGGGCAAAAACGGTATCCGCCGTTGGACCCGCTTTGCACCAAAAAGCGTGCCAGAGTCAATGGTCTCTAAAGTCGTCAAACTATATGTCTACGAATCCGGTTTTCCGATACAAATCCAACCGTATGTCCAGTTTTTGGATTCCGGTGGACTGTACACAAAATCACCCGTTGAGTCGGACCGGGGGCCCGCGATACGGTAATTTTATCAACTGTCTCGAAATTGGACCAAACTTGGCATACAGGACCAGAAAAAGGATACGGACCTGTTGGCGCAAGTTTCGTCTCGATCTGACGAGCGTGCACAAAGTAATTGGGAAATTTGCACAGAGGCCGATACGGTAAATTTTGATGGATACGAATCAAATTCGTCGCGCACACGCGGCCAATTTGAATTTCGCCAAAGCCCATACAACCACGAAGCTGTTACGCACCTTTCGATGCCTACGGTTCGCGACCACGTCGTCCGGAATGGCGGGACGCACGTCGTATGGATGAATTTTTATGTTTTTAAAACAGGTTTTCGTCAAAGTTCAGGATTCGATTTCTCGACATATAGTCGATGGTTTTGGCTTCTGTAAAAACTTTTGTGAAGGCCTATAGGTCGTCTAAACATGTGTTCAAGTGGAATTCATAAACAGTCACTGGATCGATCGGAATCGATCCTCGAATACGGGTGATTGGACTGTTAAACGTCCTGTTTCGGGACAGGTTTTTTGTCAACTTCCCGTCGAAATATCAGACAATATGATTCGTATAATCTAAAACTAATTAGAGGAAGTGGAAGTCGGTCAGGTTGACTACATACCCGAGGAAGTGGCTCGTAAAACGAGCGAGCGGTGGCAGAGAACTTGGGTCGCGAAGTCGGGCGGCCAGGGGCTGTTGCTGCTATGTTCCTTGCGCTTTCTGTGCGCGCTCGGCCACATTACCGGCTGCCGACGGTAGCCCAGGACGGTGCGCACGCGTGGTTGGTCGCCAGTGTCAGGGAGGAGGTGCTAGGGTTTTGGGTTGTGGCTCATTTCTGTTATCGAACATAATAGAATCGAACAGGGGGAGGGGGTTTAACCGCTCGCCTAGGCGCGGGTTGAGCTCAGTTCCTGCTGGGTTGTCATGGCATGGCTGCTCTGTATGGGCCTTGGGCTGGCCTCTTCCACTGCTGCTTTGCTTCTTCTTCTTTTTTTTTTCTTTTTCTTTTGTTAAAAACCCAATACATATGCATTAAAGCATGAACACATAAATACCTATGTATATATTCACCTATATACATATACACACACTTTATATATTTAGAAATTATATCTACATACACATATACATATATATACTTACCACATATACATATATATATATATTATATATACCCATTTATATATACGTATATTTATATATATACATGCCATATACGCCTATATATATTATATATATTTATATATATAATGTATATTCATATATTCATACACACACATATTATATATATAAATATATTTATATATACATATACGCTTATATATATATATATATATATATATATATATATATATATATATATATATATATATATATATATATATATATATATATATATATATATGTATTTATATGCACATGTACCTATATTTAATATATTCACATATACACACATATACATAATATATTTATTTATACATACAAATACACACGTTTATATAGTATATTATTTATACAATTTATTCGTATATACGAAAATTACAATAATAACCATATAATAATATTAGTACCAACGATCCACTAGAATAACCAAGAGAGTCTTGGTGAACATATTTAGCCCTAGAAAATTGTACCAATATTCTAAAATCCTATTTAAATATTAATAATACCCATTTTGTACAAATAGCCAAATATTTTAGACAATGTCATTAAGTCCACCCAGAAAGCTAGGAAATATTTGTACGTACCTAAAAGTATGCTTTCATAGGCTTGGGCTTGGTTTGGGTTCAATCTGGACTAGTTTGGTACAACCAGGTTCCCTAAAACTCAATAATTTAATTAATAAATAAATAATCTTCGGTAAGGGTTAAGTCGCAACTTGGCCTGGTTTTCCTAGTTAGGGCATTACTATGGTTCGACTTTTCCCACCAGGACTAATACACTAGTCAAAGCACGCCACTGCACTATCCGTGCCATGATTTCTGACTGTCTTGTACTCTAAAACTCCACCATGGCTAAAGGCATCTACCGTAATAATTAATTAAAATAATTATTTACAAAATTCTAAAATTACCGTTTTAAATCAAATAAATAAATAAATAAATATTTCAAAAAAATTCCGGGAAGGGAAGCTACATTGCTTGCTATGTTAAAAAATTGTAGGGTCTTCAATCCTTGTGAATTTCGAGGACAAAATTTTTCAAGGAGGGAAGACTTGTCAGCCGCTGTTTTTCAAATTTGGTTTAATTAGTGTAAATTAGTTGCTAATGACCTATTTAGCTTTAAAATAATTTATTATAATTTTTAGGAATTTTTCTAGAATTTTTAGATAATTTTTAAATAGTTTTTAAGTCAAAATATATCCTTTTGTAATTATTTGAAATGTTTTAATATCACTTTAAAATATTTAAAATTTTTTTTATATCGGTTTGCAATTATGTTTATTGTTTTAGTTACAGTTTGCAAATATTATTTGCAAACTGTTAGGGTTTGGACCTAACTGCAATTTCCTAAAGTCTAGGGACCCGACTGCAAAACCCCATTACCCCCCCCCCCCCACGTTCGGGCCAGCTGCCCCGACGACCGACGACTGCTTTCCCCCGCCATTTTCGGCCGACTTCGACCGCCTCGACCGACCTACCCCCCTATAAATACCCCCCAGTCTAAACCCTAACCCTAGTTCACCATCGACCACCCCCACTCCTTCTTCCCCGACAAAACCTAAACCCTAACCCTAACTCCGGCGACTACCCCAGCGCCACCCCCACAGCAACCATCACCGCCTACAACCGCCACCACTCGACGCGTCTCATCGAGACGAGCGCAGCGCCACCCGAGCGCCGCATCCACGACGCCCCAGCCGCCGTCCAGTGCCTTCGACACCCCCCGACGTCGGACACGATGGTAACAACCCCGAGTTCGTGTCGTACGTGTCTCAAACTCACGCGTAGATCTCCCCTGGCCCCGTGGATCCTAACCATAGGATTGGACACGCGTTCACAGTGTCGTGCGTGTCGTGCTAGGCGCGGACACACGACACTGGGTCAGATTGCATTTACTCGTGTCCTGAACACTCTGGACACGAGCCGAACTGTTATTGAGTTTAGACCCATTAAACTAACCTAACACTAACCCAAACCATTTCCTAACAAATGGCTCGGGCTGACCCCCTGGCCAGCTCGACTACGCTTAAAACCCGACCCCCTTGGGCCGAGTTCGAGCCCCCTGTTTGTTTGTTGTTTTGTTTTATTTTTTGTTTTTATTTTATTATTTATATATATATGTATATATATGTATATATATATATATATATATATATATATATATGTATATACATGTATATGTATTTATATATATTATTATGTATACTGTTATATATGTATATATATACTGTATTTGTATATATATATATATGTATATTTTATATTTAGTATATATGTATGTATATATATATGTATATATATATATATATATATATATATATATATATATATATATATATATATATCCATTATAAGCGATCTACCCTAAAGCCATATCATCAGCCAACCTCATTCTCATCCCGAAGAAGGATAACCCCGAAACCTTCCGCGACTTCCGCCCCATTAGTCTATGCACCTTCACCAACAATTCATCTCCAAGATCATTGCTTCTCGTATGTCAGACTTACTCTCCAAGATCAAATTCGAGGAACAAAGCGGCTTCGTCCGAGGCAGAAACATCCAGGATAACATCATGCTGGCACAAGAGTTGATCACCTGCTTGAAACTTCCAGCTAGAGGCGGCAACATAGCGATCAAACTTGACATGGAAAAAGCCTATGACAGAGTTGACTGGCAATTCATGATCTGGGTCCTAAGTGTTGGCCCATTGGTCATATGGTCAAACTGATTTTAATAATTGATCAAACTCTTTCTCGATATATGAAGCTAGTCAGGATGTATCGGACTCTTGGACATGATCAAGAACATCTATCTACACAGTTCAAGACCGAAGCAATGTTTGCCTATTCGAGTCTGTATTTCTTTTAGCAATGTATTTTTTATTTTATTGAGTCTAGTTATACGTTGTACACCGAGTCGTACTGGCAAATAGGCTATTCCAAAATATTTTCAAAATGTTTTTTAACATGTCCTTAGTTTTGAAAAACATTCTTATTAACAAAAGTTTCAAAAAGATTTTCAAAAAGGTTTTCAAAAATCCCCAAAAACTAATTTTAAAAACCTAACCTAACCCTGACAGAACTCGGCCAGAGTTCGGCCAGAGTTCGGTTAGTGGCCGTTTTGATTTTTGAATTCTCTGGAACTTGGTCCTCCTGTAGTTGCGGATTTGACCGAGATTTTCTCATCGAGTTCTGCCCGAATTCTGCCCGAATTCTGCCAGAATTCTGTCTTTGGAATTCCTATAAATAGAGAAGGATTTCGATCATTTCAACTCACTCATTCACTTTCAATCTTCTCTCTATCTAAAGCTTTCAGTCTTCCAAAGAGTTTTCTTGAGCTTTAAATTTCAGATCCCAAGCCAATTACAATCCTTTAGTCGATTTGCCAGTACGGTACGGTCTAGAAGTTTCTGAGAGATTGTAATCAGAAGGCTTGATTGAAGAATACCTTTTCACAATTGAAGTTGGACGAGTTCTTCGTATCAAAGCTCGCGTTGTAGAAGTTGCAAGGACTTCGTAAGAAAACTTACAGTTTTGCCAATAGTGGATTCAACTGGTAGCAAGAGTTCTACCGACTGGATTAGTCCTCAACAGAGGAAAAACCAGTATACATCGCTGTCTTTGTGTTTGCTCTCTTATCTCTGCCTTTATATTATTTAGTTGTGATTATTATTCTGTGATCTTGCTTCTAACATTTTTAATTAGCATATTTCTGCTGCCAACTCTATTCACCCCTCCTCTAGAGTATTGTGTTTTACGATTTCGTTCCTACAATTGGTATCAGAGCGGGTGTTACAGGTAAAGCAAGGTAACATTACAATTATTTATTTATTTAATTAATTGTTATATAGATCACAGCACAATACATGGCAACTGTGAAATTTACAAGTGAAGGCCAGGCCACAAACAGACCTCCACTGTTTGATGGTACGAACTATACCTATTGGAAAACACGGATGAGTTTTTTCTTGAAATCACTTGACTTTGATTTATGGTCTATTGTTATTGATGGCTATCAAAAGCCATCTCGTATAAATGTTGATGGAGTTTTAGTTGAAAAACCCCATAACAGATATACAGAGGAGGAAAAGAAAAAGGTCAGTCTTGACGCACGTGCTATTAACGCTCTATTTTGTGCTTTAGACAGAACTAAATTTAACAGGGTGTCTATCTGCACAACGGCTAATGAAGTGTGGAAGCTACTTGAAGTCACACATAAAGACACGACTCAAGTCAAAGAATCAAAGGTCAGCAGACTTACTCAAGAGTATGAGGTATTCAAGATGAAGTCCAACGAAACAGTTACTCAGATGTTCGATAGATTCCTGGATATTGTAAATCCTTTATCCTTCCTAGGCAAAGAATACAGTAACCATGAAAAGATTCGCAAACTCCTGCGAGCACTTACCAAGAACTGGATTCCAAAGGCTACTGCAATCATTGAAGGAAACGACCTCACAACCATGTCCCTCGAAGTACTCATGGGTAAGCTACTCACTCATGAACTGAAGCTACAAGATTTTGAAGAGCTTGCACCAAAGGAGAAGACGATCGCTTTCAAGGCTCAGCACAGAAAAGTTGCTGAAGGTGATTCAGACAGCAGTAAATCTGATGCTGAAGATCAAGCACTCCTAGCAAGGAAATTCAAAAGATTCATGAGATATGAGAAGAGAGCCAAAGAAAACTACAGCAGTAACAACTGGTATCAAGATGATGCTGTCTGCTATGACTGCAAGAAGAAGGGACACATGAAGAAGTATTGTCCTACAAACTCATCATCAAGCAAGAAGAGCAACAGGTATAAAAAAGGAAACCTGAAGAGATCAACATCTCGGAGATATGGCAACACCAGCATATGGCATGAAAGTGAAGCCAGCGACTCAGAAGACGAACAATCAGAAGACGCTGCAAATGTATGCTTTATGGCATCTGATCAGGTACCTACTGAACCTGTAGTTGATACATATGATGACTTCACCTTTGAGCAACTAGGAGATGCCTTCAGTGAACTGATAAGTGATTACAGGAAACTGCGTAGCAAATATCAGACCTCTAAGAAGGTACTCAAAGAGTACAAAGAAGAAATAGGAAGACTTATCGACCTACTAGCTGAGTTAGAAATAATGTTAGTGAGTCTGGTGAGCTTTCCTCTATCAAGCTCTTATTATACGAGACTACCAAGTCATCTGAAGAGAAAGACAAAGTTATTGACCAACTCAAAGAAGAACTTTCTAAAGAGAAGAAAAGTCTTCAAAGTGCACAAATCAGAATGGAAACACTCACTTCTGATTATACTAAGTTGCATGACACTTCCAAAAGATTGGAAATTAGGTTAGAAAAACAGCCTGAGACTGCTGCTTCCTTCCCTAACATGTGTCACTTACCGAAAAATCAGAACATTTCTAAGCCAAACACTGTCAGATCTAACCCTATCAAACCTTTACCCCCAAAAGGTTAAGCCCAAACAGGATTATAGGTATGCTTTCTTCTATACTAGAAAACCCAAACCTACCAACCATGCACACCACTCAGCTTTCAACACTCAACATGCACAATATCATTATTATGGCCTCATTGGTCATATTTTACCTGTATGTAGAATCAGAAAGCTTGTTGATTTAAATATTTATGCTTGGATACCAAAGGCTAACATTTCAGGACCCTACAAGAAATGGGTACCAAAAGTTTCATCTGCAAATTATTTTGTAGGTAGAACACCCTTCACATGCTAAAAGCAAATGGATCCTCGACATCGGTTGTTCACGGCATATGACCGGTGACGCTATATTATTTGCAACACTGTCGAAGAAGAAGAAGGAAGGTTATGTTTCCTTCGGTAATAACTTGAAAGGGTATATTATTGGTATCGGTCATGTTGGTAAGTCTCCCTATCCTGTAATTAAGGATGTCTGTCTGGTTACCGAGTTGAAACATAATCTACTCAGCATAAGTCATTTAGTTGATCATGGTTATGGCATCAACTTTGGCAAAGGCAAATGTACTATAGTTGATAGCTCAACTGGTAGTACTATCTTTGAAGGTATCAGGGAAGACAACATATATGTTTTCTATTTGTTGGAAGAAACTAATATTTCAGGTAGATGCTTAATGGCTAAAAGTGATGAGAGTCATCTGTGGCATATGAGACTCGGTCACGCAAATATGGACACAATCTCAAGATTATCCACAAAGAAGCTAATACGCGGTTTACCGGACATTACATTCAAGAAGGATTCGGTATGCGGTCAATGTGAAAAGAACAAAGCTACCAGATCCACATTCAAAGTTACTAGCCTCGGAGGTTATGCGGCCAAGAGCAAAGGATACAGAGTCTTCAACAAACGAACCATAATCATCGAAGAGTCAATCAACGTCACTTTTGATGAACTGAATCAAATAACTATCGATGACAATGACGTAGATCCAACTTTACCAAGCTCAACAACAGCTGATTCTCAACCAAGCTCGACACTAGCTGATCCTCCTAGAGAAGATCCAGGAACCAGCTACCTTCAGAGTCTGCCGAAAATATTAAAATTTACGACTGATCATCCAAAGAATTTGGTAATTGGTGACATTACCAAAGCGTACATCCAGGAGAGATATTATTTCTATTGTTGCATTCATTTTACAGCTAGAACCCAAAACTATTGATGAAGCATGTAGTAATAGTTTTTGGATAGATGCTATGCAAGAGGAATTAAACCAATTTGAACGGAATCAAGTTTGGAAACTTGTTCCCAAGCCTATTGATCATCCGGTCATTGGCACCCGTTGGGTATTCCAAAATAAACTTAATGAGAATGGTTTAGTGACTCGTAATAAGGCTCGACTCGTAGCTCAAGGATACAATCAGGAAGAAGGTATCGACTATGATGAGACTTATGCCCCAGTTGTGAGATTAGAATCCATTCGCATGTTATGTGCATTTGCATGTTTTCATAATTTTAAATTATTTCAAATGGATGTCAAGAGTGTATTTTTAAATGGTTTTATAAAAGAAGAAGTTTTGTAGCACAACCTCCAGGTTTCACAGATTTTAAAAACCCTGATCATGTTTTCAAGTTGAAGAAAGCTTTATACGGTTTGAAACAAGCCCCTCGTGCTTGGTATGATCGTCTAAGCTCTTTTCTACTTGACAACGGCTTTTCAAAAGGCAAGGTTGACACTACACTTTTTATTAAGTCCTTTAATGGTAAGCTTCTTTTAATACAAGTCTATGTTGATGATATCATATTTGGATCTACTGATGAATCTCTGTGTCAAGAATTTTCTAAGTGTATGCAGAATGAGTTTGAGATGAGCATGATGGGAGAGCTGAAATTCTTTCTCGGACTGCAAATCAAACAAACTGATAATGGGACGTTCATAAATTAAGCCAAGTACACAAAAGATTTGCTAAAGAAGTTTGATCTGGACAATGTCAAACCTATTGGCACTCCGATGGCAACTTCAACGAAGCTTGATATTGATGAACAAGGCAAGCCGGTCGACACACGTAAGTATCGAGGTATGATCGGTAGTTTACTTTATTTAACTGCTAGTCGTCCAGATATTATGTTTAGTGTTTGTCTGTGTGCACGTTTTCAAGATAATCCAAAGGAATCACATCTGTGCGTAGTTAAGCGTATCTTTCGATACCTTAAGGGCACTTCTTCTGTTGGCTTATGGTATCCCAAAACTAAGTCCTTTGACCTTATTGGTTATTCGGATGCAGATTTTGTCGGATGCAAAGTTGATAGAAAAAGTACCAGTGGCACATGTCATTTCTTAGGCAAGGCTTTAGTCTCATGGTTTAGTAAAAAGCAAATTTCTGTAGCCCTATCAACAACAGAGGTTGAGTATATCGCCACAGGATGTTGTTGTGCTCAGATTTTGTGGATGAAACAAACCTTGGAAGACTATGATTTATTTTATACACATATTCCCATTTTCTGTGATAACACGAGCACTATTAATTTGACTAAGAATTCTGTATGTCATTCTCGTACAAAATATATCGAGATTCGACATCATTTTCTTAGAGATTATCATCAAAATGGAGATATTGACCTTGTATACATAGATACTGAGAATCAATTAGCTGACATTTTCACAAAACCTCTAGCAGAAGATCGTTTCAATTATTTACGTCGAGAATTAGGAATTTTGGACGTCAATAATGTTAATTGATTTTATTCTATGATTTTATTTAAATATACAAAAACTGTGTTAGAGACAAGCCAATAAAGAGTCTGTCTGTCAGCACAACTACGGTTGAAGCGAAGCGGTACTTAAGAGTTCCCCGGTGAACCTCCGCCAGCTGGGACAGTACTCCTACAGCTAATCTGAAATAGTCGCTGTGTAACGAAATTTAATTTATAAAATAACATTAATTATATTATTTTAATGTCAAAATTACTAATCTTTGAATTAAATATTTGAAATGAGCCAATAAAAAAGAAAGTATTTCAAACCAACCCCAGGCGAATTCGGCCAGACTTCGGACTGAATTCGGCCCGAGTTCGGTTGATGGTATCAGGTTATATAACCAGAACCCGAGAGCCTTTCTTCTTCATTGCTTCCAAACTTCATCAAACAGCAACAGCAGCCGCGCGAGAGAACCCCCTAACCCTAGTTCTTCACCACCCCTTCTCTTCCAATCCAAGTGGTAAAATCAATCCAAACTTTAGATTCGTGCGGAGTTCGTCGTTCTCTACAACATATTCAAATTTTGGGAGGTATAACTTCGTATTTCCCCACCTTTCAATTTCGTGCTATTTACTTATTTTGCACAAATGGCACCTAAGGGATTTAACCACTTCAAGAGGAAGAAGACAACCAACCCAAGTGAGGAAGCTGTTCATCTTCGAATCCACCCACGGATTCCCTCTTTTCGCCAGTCCAATCTAGCGATGGCGCGTTCGACGGATTTTACTTTCAAACCCTAGATCAAGCCCTACTATGGTATGGAGATTTTTTTATGAGATCCATATGCACAGGCGCTCCCATCAAGTGGACTGTATTTCCAGAACATCGACCTTTCTTTGAGGCATTAGGGTTACAATATTTTATTACACTCTGTTTCCCCGTAGCAACTAATGCCATTAGACTGTTCTACTGCAATATCATATTAAACACGTTTGATGTAAGCACTCGTGTTGGAGGATTAGATATCAATTTCAATAATGTTATCTTAGCGGAAATCCTTGGTATTCCCAACGAAGGTGAACCGCTTGTTGATATCACTAAATTTGATTTCCCCGACGGCACGACACTTACTAGTTTTAAAGCGGAACTCTGTGCACCTGATCGAGTTCGCTCTGGAAAGTTCAAGGCAAACAACTTAAACTTATTTAATTATGAATTGCACCGTATCATTTACTCAACTCTCCTTCCGAAGTCTACTTCGAAGGATGATGTCACGTCTCTTGAATTATTTGCTATGTATCACATTCTTAAGGGGATTCCATTTTCTGTCCCTAAGGCCATTATTCAGATGATGGGACATTGTCGTGCAAGAGATAGAAATCTCTCTTACGCGATGATTCTTCCACGCATCTTTCAGCATTTTGACATTGATTTATCTACTTGTACTCAAGACCCTGAGCCCAAGTTTCTCAAGTTATCTCATCGCAGTATGACTGCTGCTGCTCCTCCTACTGCCCCTGCTACTGCTCCACCTCATCCACCTCCTCAGCAGTATGCTATGACATTTGAGGGCATACACCAGCACCTTTCAGATTTGTACGTCTCGATGACGGACATGGCTCGCGAACGTGAGTTCCGCGACGTCACCCATTATCAGGCGATTGCAAATTCTTTAGCCGATCTTCGATTCGCCCATACTGGACATTCTGCCAGTTCCATTCCTAGAGATCCAGCTTTCTCTGGTTACCGCTGTGAGGATGAGGCTGTTCATGCCTACTTTCAGCCCGGTAATGCATATGACTGGTACCATTCTGACCGTGCTCCTCGAGATTATATTGGTGAATTTTACACTGGCGCTTCTCCTCACCCTTCTGGCGTGGGTACCTTTTCAGCTGGCCCTTCTGGACATGCTGGTCATGCTGCTGATGATGATAATGAGGAGAAGGAGTTGTGATATGTTATCTGATTTTTGAGACTTAGACATTATCTACTGTATACTTGAAAATGCTCCGATATTCCAAGTTTTTCTATCTTTCTAGACTTTATTATCAGTATTTCTTTTGAGGGCTTGTACTGGATATTTATTTTATTGATGTCTTCTGAATATCATTTCATCTTTATGGATTTCGTAGTTTATCTTTCACATCAGTTTACTTATTTACTTAGCATCTTTTTCTTTATTATAAACTGCCTGTGAAATAATTCTATGTTTCTGCCTGAGACAAATACATGCTTGTGATGTTATTTTTTTTACTGTTTCTATCATCTGTCATAATTTATCATAATTATTTTCTTGTGTTTTTTCACTATTTGTTATTTATGCATTGATTGCGGGGGAGTTTTTCTCTTTTGCAATTATTTTGCTAAATGACAACGGGGGAGAAAAATAAAGATCTAACATTTCTTTTGAGAAAATGCAGGACATGAATAATTTTTGATTTTATTTCAAGCTTAAATGTTATATCATTCATAGTTTGTCAATTATCAAAATAGAGGAGATTGTTGGCCCATTGGTCATATGGTCAAACTGATTTTAATAATTGATTAAACTCTGTCTCGATATATGAAGCTAGTCAGGATGTATCGGACTCTTTGACATGATCAAGAACAGCTATCTACACAGTTCAAGACCGAAGCAATGTTTGCCTGTTCGAGTCTGTATTTCTTTTAGCAATGTATTTTTCATTTTATTGAGTCCAGGAATACGTTGTACACCTAGTCGTACTGGCAAATATGTTATTCCAAAATGTTTTCAAAATGTTTTTTAACATGTCCTTAGTTTTGAAAAACATTCTTATTAACAAAAGTTTCAAAAAGGTTTTCAAAAATCCCCAAAAACTGATTTTAACCTAACCCTGACAGAACTTGGCCAGAGTTCGGCCAGAGTTCGGTTAGTGGCCGTTTTGATTTTTGAATTCTCTGGAACTTGGTCCTCCTGCAGTTGCGGATTTGACCGAGATTTCCTCATCGAGTTCTGTCCGAATTCTGCCAGAATTCTGTCTTTGGAATTCCTATAAATAGAGAAGGATTTCGATCATTTCAACTCACTCATTCACTTTCAATCTTCTCTCTATCTAAAGCTTTCAGTCTTCCAAAGAGTTTTCTTGAGCTTTAAATTTTAGATCCCAAGCCAATTACAATCCTCTAGTCGATTTGCCAGTGCGGTACGGTCTAGAAGTTTCTGAGAGATTGTAATCAGAAGGCTTGATTGAAGAATACCTCTTCACAATTGAAGTTGGACGAGTTCTTCGTATCAAAGCTCGCGTTGTAGAAGTTGCAAGGACTTCGTAAGAAAACTTACGATTTTGCCAATAGTGGATTCAACTGGTAGCAAGAGTTCTACCGACTGGATTAGTCCTCAACAGAGGAAAACCAGTATACATCGTTGTCTTTGCGTTTGCTCTCTTATCTCTGTCTTTACATTTTTTAGTTGTGATTATTATTCTGTGATCTTGCTGCTAACATTTTTAATTAGCATATTTCTGCTGCCAACTCTATTCACCCCCTCTAGAGTATTGTGCTTTACAATTTCGTTCCTACACTAAGGGGGTTCGGGTTCTCGAAAACATGGATCAATATCATCTGGAGATCGATCAGCAACTCCTGGTTCTCCACCGTCATCAACGGCCAGGTCGACGGATTCTTCAAATCTAGCCGCGGAATTAGGCAAGGAGACCCGCTCTCATCTACCATATTCATCATCACGGCGGATGCTTTCAGCAGAAACCTGAATAAGATGACCACAACGCCGAATTTCCAGCACTTTCATACCACTAGTGGCTGTCCGATTATCACCCACCTCGCCTATGCGGATGACATCCTGATCTTCACTTCCGGAGATGTGGGATCGGTGGAAGTGGTCCATAACACACTTCAGAGATACGCTTCTTGCTCCGTCCAGAAGGTCAACCCAGGAAGAGTATCATCTACGTCCACCACAACATTAAAAACGAAAGTAAGACCAATCTCTCCAACATTACCTCTTTCTCCATCAGTCACCCCCCATTTCAATACCTCGGATGTCCGCTTGTGTACGGTAAATCTAGTGCCAGAATCTTTCAAGACCTCATCAACAAAATCAGAAAGAAATTGGTAGGGTGGCACAACGCCACCCTCTCCCCGGGTGGGAAGATGATCCTCATTAATCACGTGCTCATATCTATCCCCATTTACACCCTAGCGGCGTGCTCCACCCCCAAGAACATGCTTACTTCGATTGAGAACATCTTCAGCAACTTCTTCTGGGGACACAGCGGCGGCCACGTCAAGCATAGTTGGGCCAGCTGGGATACCATGGCTAAACCTACCGAAGAAGGGGGATTAGGGTTCCCGAAACTCTCCCACATAATGGATGCCTTCTCGATGAAGCTGTGGTGGAAGATTCGTACAAGTAGCAATTTGTGGACGAGATTCATGAAGGCGAGATACTTCAAGCACACTCATCCGTCACAGGCAACCGCGAACTGCAGATCTTCTGCAGCATGGCGGCGCATCATCAGAGGCCATTCTTTGGCCAAACCGGTCATTCGTTTGCGCCTGGGCAACGAAGAATCCAACATTCTTTCATGAACGTTGGACGGGACACACCTATCTTCACCGCCTCCCGGAGGCCCCGTAGTACACCAGGATTAAGGACCTCTGGGATGCGATGAGGGAGGATTGGGACTGGGACAAGATTCGAGATTGGGCTGGCGAGGAAGCGGTAGACAGCATCCAACATCAGGAGCTGAAGTTAAGTTCAGAGGCTGACAAACTCTGTTGGTTGGCGTGTCAGGGAGACAAATTTTTGGTGCGCTCTGCCAGACAAGTGGCTCGCGGCCCGGGAATGCCTTCTCCGTTCGGAGCCGCTTTCTGGCATACATGCATCCCCAAGAAATGGTCCATCCTGATATGGAGGGTCATCAGAAACAAGCTTCCAACCGACGACACCCTGCACTCCATTAGATTCAGTTTAGCATCCGCCTGTAACTGCTGTGCTGCTCGTCAATCGAAAACTGTTGACCACATCTTCAACCAGGGGGATCTCCCCGCTGAGGGCAACCAATTCACCGCGAATAGGCTTATTCGGGAGGTGATCAGGCAGTACAAGAAGATTCATAACATCTGTTCATATGAACACACTGGTTTTTTGGAGGCCCTTCTCGATTAGGGCCCGGTTTTGCTTCTCATTTTGTTGGTATACTTGTATAGGCGTCGGCTGGGTTGCCTTCAGTATACTTGTACAAGCTTCGGTATTTTGAGCCTTACTGAATAAGTGGGGGTGTTTTGGGTTTATATATATATATTTTTTTTGGGTTTATATATATATATATATATATATATATATATATATATATATATATATATATATATAATCCATTACATATGTATACAAATATCTATATATTTGTGTATATATATAATAGTAGGAATTGTTGTATAAATATGTATATATTTTCAAATGTAATTTTAGTGCTAAAAAATTATTATGTAAAAATTCACAAGTGATTTTATTGTATATTTTGTGACTTGCAATTTTACCACTTTAAAATATATTATTTAAATTCCTGTATTTTATCTGTTATGACTAATTGATGTCCAAATCTAGCATGGATTTTTGAGCCCAATTGTGTCTAATACATTCAGAGTTTGTACAAGTCATATTGGACTTGATTCATGGATATATATATATCCATTATATATGTATATAAATATCTATATATTTGTGTATATATATAATAGTAGTAATTGTTGTATAAATATGTATATATTTTCAAATGTAATTTTAGTGCTAAAAAATTATTATGTAAAAATTCACAAGTGATTTTATTGTATATTTTGTGACTTGCAATTTTACCACTTTAAAATATATTATTTAAATTTCTGTATTTTATCTGTTATGACTAATTGATGTCCAAACCTAGCATGGATTTTTGGGCCCAATTGTGTCTAATACATTCAGAGTTTGTACAAGTCATATTGGACTTGATTCATGGCTCTGGTTCCTGTATCTGGACTTCGGTTCAATTTCGAATACATAGACAAAAATTGTAAATAATTAATTAATTAATTTCCAGAAACTGTTGTTTGCTGTTTTTGAATTTTTATATATATTTTAATTGCTGTAAAAATCTGGAAAAAATTGTATTCAAATACTATGTTAATTTAGATAATTTACTATAATTTATCCAACATTTAATAAGTATTTTGGTATTTTATAAAAATAGGAAAACAGAACTCATTTTTAGTATATTTATGTTTGCTGATTTTTAATAATTATTTATGAAGGTTTATAAATTCCAGAAAAATTAGTATAAATTTCTATAATTAACAAGGATCATTTTGGTACTTTATTTTACGTAAAATTTAGCATTTTGTCTATCTCAAAAATTGTTGGAACACAATGTACAGTTTGATTTATTTATTGCATAGTTACGACTTGCAACTTTTTGTGTAGTTCCGAGTTATAGTCGTATTGAACCTCACCCCGCACTAGTGTAAAGTTCCTAGAAAGTTAGTTAGAGTATTGTATCACCTCACATTGGTCTCCTTTGCTAAAGTCACCATTTGGCTAGGAGTCCAGTCAGAAAGTCGTGTTGTCCAACTAGTGTCTTAGTGTTTAACTTAGTATAAAAACTAAGTTTATGTATTTATTTCTACATTGACGAGTCATCTGGCATCTATAGCATTTTTATTGCTGCTTTGCTTTGCTAAAGGCAAGTACTTCTACAAACTTTACATATTGTCACAACAATGAACTGCGAATCCAACCATGTTAAATACTGATCATTGGGGTAGCAAGTAAAATCTTCACATGTTATACTTTCAGTCACTACCATGCTTAGAACAGTCTTTATGTATATCTCTCACATGATTAGAATTTGGGTTATGGGGAAACTGTTAGTAGCGTACGTAATCACGACCCCCTTCTCCGTACGTATGTACCGAGCAAAGTTTTATTTTATATGATTACTGCGCCGTAGGCTTTATCTCAAAGCGGATTTGTGCATATGTACATCTATCGCCTTATCACTTGTACGAAAGTATATTTTATTATGTGTCCCTGCACATTGTATACCCATTGACGATTACGTACCTGCTACAGTTTTAAATATTACATATACATCTGTCTCTATAAAATATGTATCCTTGCCATGATAGATTATGATGTACCATGATTCCAGTTTATTACATTCCTGTTCATTTTATATTTCGTATATTTAGTTTGCTAGAATTAGTACTTGCTTCCGTCCTGACAGGCTAACGTTGTAGGTATACTTACTGAGGAGGAGTTCCTCTGTGATTCGTATTATGGAGTTACTGCCGAAGACCAGGCTTTATCTTACGATGATGTACCTGCAGGAAAACTCGTCTAGTTGTCTATTTACATTTTAGACGTTTGAGACTAGTCATGTATTAGACTATGTATTTTGTGTCTGGACTTGTATCCAGCTTTACATTTCAGGACTTGTACTTGGACTTACTATTATATGAGATGACTTTTGTGTTTGGAGCATTTATGACTCTTTATCACTTATAGAACTGTTAGCACATTTTAGTCTTATCTTGTTATCTTCAGAACAGCTTACTGCGCTTTATCTCAAGTGTAGGCTAGACATGTCTCGGCCCGGCCCAACAATTTGGGTAGCGGGTCGTGACAGCTACTGCTATTTTTTCTTCTGTTTATCTTCTCTCTCTCTCTCTCTCTCTCTCTCTCTCTCTCTCTCTCTCTCTCTCTCTATACATATATGATGATTTGAACTCAGTACTGTGCTATGTTAATCTGAGTAACCCTAACCTAGCCCTAATTTTCTCTCCGCTTTCTTCTCCTGCTGATAGCGAGACAGGCACTGCGGCCATTTGTTAGCATGGGAAAGATAGGGTAGGGCTGCAAATGAACAGAGAAGCTTACAAGCTCGACTTGACTCGGTTCGATAAAAAGCATGATTCTGATCGACTCGATTCCATCAATGACCTGAGCTTGATAGTGAGAATGATCTCAATTACCTTCATCCGTTCTAGTTGATCAGTTTATTAGTTGTGTTTATGAGTTTTATCTACTGCTGGTGCTAATTCTACTATCTTGTGACTTATGTCTTATGGATATTATGGATATTACTCTTTTTCTTTCCTTGTTTGTGTCTACATTGTTGGTCTCACACATTACGGAAGAGCTACTCATTTTGTATATGACAAAGGGGGACAAGAGCAATACCAAAATCAAAACAAATTTCGATTTTCAAACGATCAATCGAAAGAACAAGTCAGGTATATTATTTCAAGTTATATTTTTTTAGCTATATTTTGGTATAGATTCAAGTTTGTCAATTATCAAAATAGGAAAGATTTTTGGCCCATTGCCTAATAGTCACACCTGATTTTGATAATCAACAACGACTTAAGTCGATACACAAAATATACGAACTGCTAATATTTTCAGGTTATTGAAATCAATATCAAAAGAACGTACTGCATCTACAACAAGCTTTCAAGTCATCATCCAAAAGCGATTTGTACCGAAATTAATATCGAGTCATTTTTATATTTCTTCTGTATTTTATTCTTTATTGAGTCTAGGATAAGTAAATGTAAGATCGATCGGATATTACTGGCTTAGGTTAACTCCAGTCCACCCTTCCAAAAGGCCAACCTATATATCAAAACTCTACATATCCAAAAAGCCCTAAGTATCTATAAAATTTGGTCCATTCCATTCTGGTTCTGAAGTGACAGAACTCTGACAGAACTTCGACCGAGTTCGGTCCGAGTTCTGACCGAGTTCAGTCAACTCAAGTTTGAATTTCAGTTGCCTCCAAATCTGCATACAACGTTTGTTTGCGAGATCTTAGTATCCAAACTCTTCTTGAACTCTATCCGAGTTCGGTCAGGAAAAACACCTATAAATAGATAAGGATTTTTCAATTCTAATCACTCATTCACTCTTCTCTCTATCTATCCTTCAAAGTATTTTTCAGTGATCTAAAGCTTTGACATTCTACCTATACATCTCTTAGTCAAAGTCGGTAACATCGTGTTCGATTTAGAGTCTTTGGTCTGCAGAGTTGTAAAAAGGTTACAAGTTCAGAAAATATCTCAGTTTTTGGAGTCGGTCGTGCGCTCATCATCAAGCACGGTGTTGTGAAGTCGGTTGTGCACTTGTCACTAAGCACGATGTTGTAAAGAGATGACAAGCTCTCATTTAGCTTGTGAATAGTAGATTAACAACGGACAAGCGTACTCGTGACTGGATTAGTCCTCTCAGAGGGAAACCAGTATATATCGCGGTATTCACTGAGTTTGATCTTCTATCTCTTACTGCATTTATATTATTATCTCTATATTCCTGCCATAGATTATAAGTGTTAAATTTTTTAATTGGTAATTATTTTCGCTGCACTCACACACACTCTATTCACCCCCTCTAGAGGTGATCAACGGTCCTATAATATGCTCTCATTTTCATTCGAATATTAGTAAGGGTTGAAGATGTCTTGTTGTCCTTTGATATTTTTTTACTTGCTGACAGACGAGACATCTGGATACAAATCTGGCAATTTTTTATTTCATTCCATACCACCAAAAGGTTTGTTTCAAATTTTATACATTTTAGTACTGCCCGGATGGATAGAATATTGTGAGTTATGAGCTTCTGACATAACCTCTGTTCTTAAGTATCCACTGGGCATGCACAATCGATCCCCAAATGTTAACGATCCGTCTGGATATTTCCTCATTCCCGTCTGATGTCCTTCTTCTGTTTGTTTCCAAATTTTTTGAAGTTTTGGATCTCTTTGTTGAGCTTCCTTGATTCTGTCTACTATAAAGGATTGTACTTGTAAAAAAATTTCCATAAACCTTCTGATATTGGATATATCATTTCGATTTCTATCTTCCTTAAATCTTCAAGAATTTCCTTTGAGATATTCATAAAGAACGTTATTGGTCTTCTTCTCAACGCATCTGCAACTCTGTGAGCTTTATCCGGATGATATTCCAGTTCCATATCAAAATTCTTAAGTAATTCTAGCCATCTTCTTTGCCTCATGTTAATTTTCTTCTGAGTAAACACATATCTTAAAATTTTATGATATGTATATATTTTGATTCTTTCTTCATACAGATAATGTCTCCATAGTTTAAATGCAAATACTACAGCTGCAAGTTCTAAATCAGGAGTTGGGTAATTTTTCTCATGCTGCTTCAGTTGTCGAGAGGCGTAGGCTATAACTCTTCCATAATGCATCAACAGACATCATAGCCC